>VDFB02197525.1:0-30071 GCA_007258455.2 Sequoia sempervirens | reverse complement strand
ATTGAGAGAATACTAGCAAATGATGATGCATTACAATGGCCCCTCATCCTCCTATACTGATAATCTATCAATCGTGTCTACTTTTGGGGAGCCTAATAGAAATAAAGCAGTAGTCATAGTTTTTGTTTCTACCGGGAAGAATGCCATAGGATGCAATAGAGTGTTCACAAAACTATTTTAATCATATTCTAATGTTCTTGATAAGTTATTAAAATATGGTTTAATTACTCTCCCATAGATTAGACCTCCTTTCGAAAATAAACCTTATCCTAGTTGGTATGATCCACAAAAGTTATGTCAATACCATTGAATCTCTGGTCATGATATTGAATGATGTGTGCATCTTAAAAATATAGTCCAAGAACACATAGATAGTGGTACCATATATCTTGATGGTAAGAAACAAAACTCATCTATATCCAAGCCTAACAACCAACTACAGATCTGCATAGATCCCTTTCCTTACCATTATGCTAATCTAACAACATCTGCTTCTTCATATTTTGATCCTAGCCCTTCTGAGTATGTGAACATGGTCTTGTTCACTTATATTCCTCCTCCAAGTCATGCAGAAAGTATTCCTAACATAACCTTCACACCACATGACTTTCCTCTTAGCAAGGAACCTTCTTTGGTTTACATCTTATCTCAGGTCAATAGTAACATCGTGACTATTATTATGGTTGACCCTTCCAGTTGGGTCAATGTTATTATAGAGAAGACCATGTTTATCAATAATTTGCATAAGGAGAAGTATGAGGAATTGAAGACCATAATCCATACTCATGATGGTTTTTTCATTCCGCCCATTAGTTCTATTTCTTTGTCAATCCTTGTTGGACCTAAATCTCTTGATATCTCATTTGTCATGATTCTTGAATCCAACCTATTAAGGGCTAGACTAGGAATTCCATGGCTAGTCTCCATGAACTATTCACTTCAATTATCTACAAATGTTTTAAATTTCCCCATGATAACACAGTGCATACTATTTAGGATGTTGGATATAAACCACTCATATTGTGTGGGGGATTTTCTCTAGATCATTTTTGGCCCACCTCTATTAGACCTTTACTACCTCATGGAGACTTATTCTATAGGGCCTATTATAGGTACAAGATGGGAGTCATAGACCTTTTTTTTTTTTTCCTACCTTCTTCTCATGTAATTCACATTAAGGCCTCTATGTGTGTGTAGTAGCATGCCTTGTCCTCTACAACTTCCTCTTTGAAGGCTAAGGATAAGAAGTGTCCTACACATAAACCTTATTCCTCTCACCAAAAAATATTGGCCTAGGAATGTGAAGCCTCACAAAATATTGAGGATGAACCTTTTATCTTTGCTTCTACTTTTGTCTCCTCTCCTACTTTTACCTTTGCTCCTATTTCTATTTTTGCTTCTATTCCCATTACCTATGACTTTCTTCTTGCCTCCTCAATGGATTCCAATGAACCTCACCCTAAGCAAGTGCAAGTGTTCATCACTCCTTCTTTGGAGCCTCCCTTGATAACCTCTTTATCAAATCTTCCTCCTTTCCTTGAGCCCATATAAATTCCTCATACAAAGGTTATGTATATCATGGCTCCCTCTCCTTCACCTTCTTCTACTTCTAATGTGAGGATTCCACATCCTCCATTGAATAAAAATTTAGAGCATGACCTCATTCTGAATGATGATCACAAAGTATTCTTTGTCTTCTTCATCTTGTTCTACTTTGGCTTGTACTCTTCTCATCTTCTCCATAGTTTGTCACTTCTCCTCTTTCAAAGGCTATTAATGAATCTCTGATATCTCATCCTCCTTCCATTTAATCACAAGAATTCACTCCAAAGAAATGTATGTTTGACTCAATTGAGGACATTTTGACCTTATCATCTATATTTCCTATATCGATGATATTGACCTTGCAAGAGCTTGTCGATAGAGACATTAAGGGAGCTTCCTCCTTAGACCTTGTTGTAGGTGATTTCGCCAATACTTCCCTTGCTATCCTCCCTCTACAAGCTTATATTCCTTCCCAATATGATGATCTAGTTTGGTAACAAGATGACTTGTTTGAGGTTTCAAACTAGAGCAGTGCCTCTTCTTTATCTTTAGATTAAATTTATGTGTTTGTTTGTGTTCCCTTATTCTTGTCTATTTATGTTTTTTCTCACATAGAGGACACTTGATACCCTTGTAGATACTTGGATACAAGAGAGAGAATCTATTGTATAACTTCTATTTGTTTCATCATTCTTCTATTTATCATAAAACTTACATTTTCACATTGGGAATGATGCAAAGCATTGGAGCATTTAGGTCTCTTCCATGTTGAACCAAATTTTTATTTTTCTTCATGTGCTCTTCCTCTCATTCTAATCTATTTGGGGTTGATAATAGTTCATATGAATTGTATTATATTTATCTATATACATCTATGACCAGTTCTAACCTCAAATAATTGGATCCCATTATGATCTTGATTTCTTCGTCCCTACTTTCTCTGGATGTTGTGGATTCTATATGTTGTCCCACATGCAACAATATTCCATACTTACATCTCACTATGTATGTCATGCCACAACATCTCTTAGTCTTTCTTCTCCTTACAACGACTTGTGCTCCTTTATGTAGCACACATCATTCTGAGAGGGAGCTATCATATCTTCTTATTCTTATTTTTCAACAAATTTGTCTTAAAAATAAATCTTTATGTCTTATTATCTCATCATCTAGCTTACAGGCAACCTGACTAGACTTGTCTTATGATCTCATATTTTTTGATAGGTTTCTCCTCCTTTCAATTTTTTTTCTCTAACTCATCCTATTGTGATAGGGGTTCTCCTCTTTTTGGGGTTTATTTCTATCATGCATCTTTATGTTTTCTTATCGTATGGTCTCTAACATAACATAGATTGCTAGCCATACTTATTAGTACTATCTTTTGTCTGATCAAATTTTATCATGTCTATTTTTCATTTTTCACCTAACATGTTCGTCTGCAACTAACATGTTTGTGGTGAGATTGTAGTTATCTTTGCAAAATCGAAGAACCATGTCCTCTTTGTGTCCTATCTCAGCTTCCCAATTGTATATATTGGATCAAATATTTATGTCCTCTTCATCTTGGGTATATTCTCTTCAACCTATTTCTCTATTCTAGCTCACATCTATTAGAATACATATGCTCATTAAAGTGGGGGAAAATATAATTCCCAAAATTCACCCTATGCAATATCGCATTCTACAACCTTCCCTTTAGAATAATTAAATTTGATAATGCAATTCCCATTTTTCCTAACCTTAATTTTATCCCTAAAACCTTCATTTTCAATCATCTAGAAGTGATATTTTGTCATAGACTATCACATGATGCATATAAATTTATGTGTTGTGCAAACATCTCAAAAATATTCTTGACTACATAGCCATTTGGACGTTACACTTCCCACCTTCTCGCAAATTGTAAGACCTTTGTAGCTTGTAGGCACATCAAAAACATCCATTTTCATGCCTAAATTCCTTTCAAATCTCCTACTCTCACATTCTATTAACTCTCTTAATCATTCACTATAGATCATTTTTTCACTCTTTTCAATCTCTTTCTCTCATTCTATCAAGGTTTATTGCACTCGTGTTCTCTACACCAACATCTTGGAATTCTTGGAACATCTTGAATATTGTATGCTCTTCCTTTCAACACCACTAGTTTACTAAAAGGAGGGTAACTACATCCTTTTGCATTGCATTATCGTTTGAGTAGCATATTGTCATTCTAGCTTGTCTATCAATTTTCTTTATCTTGTTTATTATCTTTCATCTCTATCTATCTAGTTGTTTGTGGAGATGGGAACACCTACATGGGGGTTTGACTAAGGCAAGCCCCTAAAAAAAACCCAACCATTTTCTCATCTCTATGTGTGTAGGTTTTGAAGTTGGAGCATTGTGAGAGAATTCACTCATGGACCTCTTGTGAGTTTCATTCTTCCTTTCAATTTTTTAATTCTCATTTCATTTCATTTAGTTCATGCTTTTCATTTTCATTATTTTGTTATTTCTTTTATACTAACATTTTAAGTGCATTTGTAAGATTTTTCTTTTCAAATAGTTAGTGAGTTCATTGTTGTCTCTATTAGTAAACTCATTTTTTGGTTGGTATGAGACTATAATGCACCATAGGGATGTATGTGTGCCACACTACCATCCTTGGCCAAGAGTATACCAGTTTTCTCAAAGACCTCTACAACTTACTCTTTTGGTCTCTGAAACTCTTATCCTCTAAATCCACATAAAACATAAGATATAAAACAAACTCCCTTTTCTCTTCTTAGCCCATTCACCTAAACATTGATCCTTGAGGTAGTCAAGGAACTTTCTCCCTTTGAGATCATATCATTTTTGGATGCCAAATTTCCTCCTCTACACATACCAAAAAATATATCAAAATAATAGTTTTCTTCCATGTATCAATAAGTATATCAAAAGGGTGAGCATATCAAAAGTTTTATTATATTAGTCTACTAGTATATACAAAATGAAACCTTTTGGAGTGATAAAGGAACCAATCCATCTTCATTTGAAAACAAAATTCATTAGATGTTGTAAATTATATATTCTTCTAGAATTATCAACAAAACCACACTCAAAATTGTGTGTAATCTTTGTAGTGATATCAATATTATACACCAATGATATACGTAATATTTGTAAATTAATGTTAGAGACAAACAAAAATCAAAGATAATATCCAAATGTTGTTGTCAATACAAGCCTCAATTTATGTAGTTTCATAATCAATACAAAATGATTTCTAAATAAATTAATAGGTTGCATGATTAACTATAAGATTAGATAACCAATTCCTCAATAGAGAAGAAATCTACCATAAATGATGGTGTTCCTTCTTCAAGTAGTTCCATTTAAAAATTTGTTAAAGATAGAAGGTCCTTGAATAAATGTATTAAGCCCCCTCATGTGCCACAAAATAATGTTGCAAAGACAAAATATTATATTCCTTCTTAAACAAGTACCTCAAAAGATAGGAAAAGATAAAATATCCTTGAAGAAAATTGTTGAACCCCCTCTTGTGTCACATAACAATATTGTTGTGTCTAAGTCAAAAAGTGTGGTCAAAACCCATCATCAATATAATACATGGTAGTCCTATTATTGAATCTCAACTTATGAATATTTACTTCTTGTGTATATTTGGGGGGTAACAAAACTCAACAAACATCATGGAGGTCTAGAGTATACAAGTTATGTGATTTTTGATATACCAAAATATTCAAGACCTATCAAATTTATGTTCAAAGGTATTAAGAATAATATTCAAGCTAAGATTTCACTTGTTAGTCAACCATATGAAATTGATGTTATTGTCAACCTGCACTATAACTAGTCCAAATATGTTGCCATTATAGATGTTAAAGATTACATCCCATTATTATTTTGATCTACATCCTTTTAAATAATATGGTTAGCACACAAATTCTACAAAACTATGTCATGTCAAATATTTTCCTACAAAATCATTGAGTAATATGTATTATGGATGGATAGACCATTCCAAATGGAAATATGGATGGATAGCCGATTTCAAATGCAAAACTAAGACTTTTCTATTGTCAAAAATCTTATAGGAGACCAAATCCACCATTTTAGATGATATTTCATCTTTTGTAGATATGAATTTATTATTGATCTAGTTGATAATGATCTTCACATTACAAATATTGTTGAGCATTGGCATAAAATCTTATTTATATTGTCTAACTATGGTGTAGATATTTTTATTAATCTAATTGATGTTGAGATTAGCATTGCAAATATAATTGATAATTATACTATTGAGTTATAACCTACTAAGAAAATTATATTCCCATATAAGATAATTTTGTACTTGGTCTTTATGTTATTGATAGTAGTGACTTTTTGTAGCCATCATTTTCTATTGAGATAGTTGATGATAAACATGCTAAAAATTTCAAATATTTAACTTAGTATTAATTATTTGAGGATATACTTATTGCCTCTTGTTGATCACACTTTTATAAAACCCACTGATGGAGTTTATAAGATTTGAAGAATTTTCTCATCCCCCATGAACTTAGTCTGCATTTTAAAACCCTTGTCTCCCATGAGTGAGTAGGGTTTTTGCTTGTGAAATCACTCAAGTGTTCTAATCACACGTTGACCTTCCACACCAATCTCTGATTCCTTAAGTCATCCTTTGAGCCACAATGTATGTTCGTTTATCGACCCTTTTTGGTTAGAATCACCGGTCACCAATTGTCACATTGACCTTAATCTTTTCCTAAGGTCGGGTCTTAATTTCCCGATGACTTAAGCTTAATTCGTCAACCTGCAAGGGTCATATCACCATCAGCCTAACAACGACCCTTTATTAAATGCTAACTTTATCGCATGTGCAGGTTTAAAGATCATGGGATTATGGGAAGAGATCTTGATCGTACCCCACCAACTCATGGGCAATAAATGTCAGCTTGTTAAGAGCCACGAGGTTAGAAAAATGAAGATGCATGTCTTCATATGGATGTGGGGCCTAGTCTCCACTACCAATTTCATGGCCCATGGTTCCAAAATTGATGGCCGAGATCAAATCCCGGGAACGATCTCCACTATTCCCTGCTATTTCGCAAGAAAAAAGTGAACGCCTGTTAAAAGCAGCGAGATCTCAACTTGTGAAATGTGTGGGGCCTACTGATGGAGGAGTTTCCTTCTAAGATGGGTTTGTACCATTATCTGAGGACACATCAACAAAGAACTGCTGGATTTCAAGCATGGTTAGCCGAAGTGAGACCATTCGATTTGCCATCTCGACGTGAGATCAACGACATATATTCAAAGTTAATAAAATGACACATGATAGTCATTTCCATCTGCAACCAATATGTATTAATGGTCATCTTTCTACAAAAGCGATCAAATTGATCTTCATGCGTGGGGAGACTTAATTGCTATCAATCATGAAGTGCAATATGTATATTTTCATGCACTTGAGAATTAAACAGCGACAATACACATGCCAACGAATTGCCTAGTTTGTGTGTGTGTTTTCGTTAAGCAGTGCTGATTGATATCATCACTTTGCTCAATAAATAAAAGTGATGAGTTGCTATTTTTCCCATAGCAACTAAGTGTTAAGTTCTCAAATTGTTGCAAAGAGAGGAGCTGGAGAGTTTATATTTTTTGGTCACAAAATGAGTAAGCTGGTAACTTCTATGGAGCCAGAAAGAAGGTCGGTTCGATTGAGTTCGCAGAGACTTGGTTCTTGTGTTCCAAAGCATGCTCCAATGGTAGATATGGAGGCCTCTGCTGACAATCCCAAGATTGCACCCACAAGGTGCAGCCAATAGTTGCAATTCGAGAATGTTGTTGCAAAAAAGATGGACGACAAAGGAAAGGAGTCATTGCAATCCATTACTAGGGTAGATAGAAAGATAAGGTATGGGAGTGGATCCATCAGATGCTAAAATTAAACCATCAACCTCATGAATAGCTCGTCAAACAGTGAGATGGAGACCGACTCTGACTACAACTAGTATCTCACAAACTTGGGTCGAAATAAATTTTCCTTTTGATAAAATGTTGTGGTGATTCCTCTTCTTCAATGTGCATGGCTATCATTTTTGGGGCTGGTGTTGACTGTGCACCTTTGTGGTGATGTGGACGTCTTGTCCATTGCATACTTGGTGACAAAGGGAATTTTGACAATATTTTGCATTTCCCTTTTGGTGGCGGTTGCAAATTTGCTTTGCCCATTTTCAATGTGTTCTTGCAGAATCAGTACGTGGGGAATTTTGAAATGCAGGTTAAATGTAAGATGAAATGAAATTTTTGTATTGAAATTGCATTTGAGTCGGTAGCTTGTTCGCTCCCTTATTCTATAAAAGGGAATTCAGGGCTCATTTGCAAGGAATGGAATTATGGCCAAGTTTTGAGTCGGGTGTCTGTCTGGGTAGAATATTAGGCATAAAATAGTAAATAGAATAGTTATCTTGTCTTGAGCTTTGAGGAACATATGTAATTATCTTAAATGGTTTTACATAAATAACTGATATAGAAAATAATCATATGATTTTGGTATATGTGCTCTCCTAATGTAAATCTATGTGAATTTTGAGTGAAATGTTAGGGATATCTTCATTCATCTTCAAATATTTTTTTGAATGTATGTCTCTATTCTCACTTTGATTCAAGTAATCAATTAAAATGCTTAAATGGGGTCATAAATTCTCATTTATTTACAAAGGATTTGATAAGAAGCCATATACTAGAAATTGTGAGCTCCATAATGCAAAGTTGTTGTGAGAGTAGTCCATTTCATCATATTTAAAATCATTTATGTGTTATTGATCTTTGTATATGTGACTCTGATGCCCTATCTAACAAGGCACTAGTCTCTTTTCAAATATTCACATAAAGGATATATCAATTTGTCTATTTAGTGACCGAATTGAAGTCATAATGCAAATTCACTTTAAAATTCAATTACAATCACAATGAGGCATGTGTATGAAATACTTCCTTTGTTCCTAATAGATTAATGGAAATTTTCTTGAAGATGACCCAGTCTTTGAGTAAATGATGTTGTTTATCATATATAGGAACTGATCTATGATTTGATTTGTCATTCGTTGAGAATGTCAAGTTAAATATCCCTTAGGAACACCCTCCTTGGTCCCATAGAGCCTAAAGTGCAGAAGATTCTAGTCCTTGACTAAATCTTTTCAGTTGGCCATTCATTGTAAGAGTCTTGAATATAAGAATTGGCTATTCTTTAGAGATTCTTTAGGTGTACTGGAAAACACCAACACCCAAAATGGTGGCTTAATGGATACTTGTGATGAAAGCTTAAGTGAAAATAATTAATTTTTTTATCTCTATACATAGGTTAATTCATTTTGTTTTCATTTTATTGGTTCCTTTATATGAACTTTATCATCTAATATGGAGGAACATCAAGATTCAAATATTGAGTTCTTTGAGCTTGATACTTAGATATTGCATGCATTACCTATTGATGACTCATCACTAGAACATATTCAAAATTATATATTACTAAGTTTATCACTATAGAATTTTAGTAAGCATTGCTTATGGGTATTTTTTCTAGCCATATGAGCATTTTTTATGTATCAACATGTGTCTTCACTTGATATCATTATAGACAACAAGTGGTTCACATTTTTTATCTTGATAGAAATTCAAATTATTTAGTGCATGCTTCAACACACATTTGGGTTACTCATGGGTGTAATTATCGTAGTTTATCTAGTATTTAGGTAACATGATATAAATGACACTTTTAGACTATTCATTGGTTCAATAATTCTAGTATAGATAGAATTTTAACAACCTTCTACAAAAATTATCTCAGAAAATAAAATGGTGGTGAAATTTTTCACAACAAATGAGTTTGGCATTCTTTCAAAATGAGATATAGCATCATGGAAAAATGACTCAAACTAAGAAAACAAACTCAATTCATTACCAATTCTATATCTTGACTATCACTTAGGGAAAAACTTTTGTAGAAGACTAAAGCCTCGTATCAAGCAAATGAGCCACCATAGAAATTTTTATCAATACACTAAAAATGAGTGGTTTTTTTACTACCACTATAAAATAAATGGGGATGTAACACTAATATGCATAATCCTAGAAGAAATAGGATAATTTTATTTTTATGTATTTCCTAACTACACTAGAAGATTGAAAATCATCTACAAGATGAACTAGAAAGTCATTTTAATATTTTTAAATATGTAAATTTTTATTGAATGAAATTAAATTTTATTGAATATTTTTTTAGTTGTGTAAGTATTGTTCATTTCCGTTTGTCAATGTTTTCTTGCATTACATTCCTAGGTGTGATAAAAATAATTTTGGAGCACAACTCAAAGAGTGAACTTGTAGGTGCTTTCCTTCACAAAAATAAAATTCAAGAATTTAAAATTCATTTATTCTTTTGGATATAGTTTTAAATATTTTCAAAAAAAATCTTCAATCTTAACATAATTATATCCAAGAAATTTCATGATATTATTAATATAAATTATGGAATTATCATGTGTATATCATATTATAATTTTCTTCAACCAAATTGATTCAAATTAGAGAGCTTGGAGTCCATTTCATAGAGATCAATGCATGTACACCATCACTTCAATATTTCTAATAGGAAATTTGAGCAACTTTATGTAAATATGAGAAAGAAGGTTCATTAATAGTAATATTCCTATTATTCTTACAATTAGGAAATTCAATAGAGGAGAGCATTTAGTTATTGTACATCTTAGTTGTATGCCTTTCAAAATTATACATGGTTATTAAATTATATTACTCTCATTTTATAATAATTTTTTACAATCTTTGTACGAAAACTTAAGTTTTTATGTCTATATCATCAAATATGATGTCACATCAATATTTTTATTGAGATGTCAAAAAACAAAAGAAAGGTTACAACAATAGTTGCTCATTAAATCATATTTTGTTGGTGCACTAATATAACATCATCAAATTTGTTACCTTTTTAATATAATCATCAAATTTTATTTAAGTATTAGTAATAATACTCAACACTATCAACCTTAAACTCATAACTAATATTACTATACTATTAAAAATATTGATATTTAAATCTGCAAGTGTCCTAAACTATTACATCTTACTAAATTGATTTTATCAAACATCTACACAAACTACAAAAAATGATAGTGAATAATAGTATTGGAAAATAAGAACTCCATTGCTACTATATTCCCTACCAATGGTTGAAAGAATAAAGTGTCATCCACGCAAGTCAGAAAAAGTATAAGACTATTTATAAGATCAAACATTACTCAAAGATCTAATATATATTTAAATAGAATTATATTTATGTATAAAATTTTCTATGGAAAAATAAAATAAGGTGGCCTAGCATAACCGGGGATTCATTTGATGTAGTGTATATTATAAAAAAATTGAGTGAACAAGTAGACAAGAGAATGCAACTATACATAACAAAAAATAAAGTAACCTAGACAAATGAGGGATTCATTTTAATAATAAGCTCGTGTTTATTATCTATAATTTTGCATATATAAAATACCCCTTTATTCTTTGAAAGATATGCATACTCTATTCTAAAGCCCCCATTTTGACATGAGGATGCATGATATCTAGCAAAACTTTTAGAAGTTTACTTCATAGCAATCGAACCGATTATTGTTGTCTAATTCATTCATTAGGTTGAATTGGCATTGACCTATAGAAATGTAAATTTAATTAGTTATAATCTAATCCTTTTTTTTAAATATCCATAAAGTGTAAAAAAATATCTAAAAAATAATTTTCAACAACTAAACTTGATATAAACCAATTTATTGAAGGGAAATATTTCCTAACATTCATATAGATTCATTGATCTCATATTTAACAATTTTTTTGGGAAAAAATATCTTATATAAAAAAATCTCCTATATAATTTACACCATAAATACAAATATCCCCCTTTTCATATAAATATCAAGTTCAAATACTTTTCTATATGTTTTAGAATATTATTTCTCA
Organism: Sequoia sempervirens; assembly: GCA_007258455.2. Taxonomy (NCBI): domain Eukaryota; kingdom Viridiplantae; phylum Streptophyta; class Pinopsida; order Cupressales; family Cupressaceae; genus Sequoia; species Sequoia sempervirens. The sequence continues at coordinate 18,506 of VDFB02197525.1, read as the reverse complement.
CTTTTTAATTGAATTAAATTGTTGAACTATATAATGCATGCCCTCAAGAATTAAAATAATAATTTCATAATATATCCTGCATCTAATATGCATATAATTAAAAATAATAATAACTAAGTTTTATAGGAACAATTTCCAAATTTTATATAAAAATAAAAAAATTGAAAATAACTCAAAAGGACACAATGATTCAACTTATTCCCAGGAAAATTTTCTCCCAAGAAAGTTTAAATAAAATTATTCTCAAAATGGAAAAGTTTTAAGCAATGATTTTAGTGAACAAGGTACTATAAAAAGGCTAAAAATATATGTTTTGAAAATATTTATAAATGGTTATACTAAATTGGGTTTCCTAATCTTAATTCAATAAACTATAAACAACATTCTTGAGAATATCTAAATTGCACCTTGTCATATTTTCTCTTTCATAAGATTTGGATTATTTGAAGTAGTTTTAGGTCTTCTCATATTGAAAGGAAAGAAAAAATTAAATGAAATAAATTAAAGTCTTTTAAAACATTATAGTATAACACTAGTTTAGATGATGAATTTAAAAGGCAATATACATTCTAATTGTAAAGTGGAAAATTGTTCAATATTATAATTTGTATCAAATTTGAGTAGAAATCTATAAATATAACAATTATGTTTTCTCAAGGATAATTATCTACAAAATAGAAATTTAAAAGAGAAAGAAAGAGTGCACAACTTTTTAGTGAGTTAAATATCTTTGAATTTTGAAAGATTGATATAATTTTAATCTAATTTAGACTTAAATATTCTTAAATATAACATATTTTGTATTGTAGTATCCAAATTTTAATTCACACGTGTCAAAGTAGAGGCCAACCCATTGTAGTAGAATTCTTTTAGATTATGTAAACCAAAATTTATTATTATAATAGACTAGTGAGCCTAGCTTTGTGGAAGATACATGATATAATACATACTTAAACCCTTCATACAATTTCTCCTCCATGTCTAGGTAAGCCTAGTGCTAATTAGTGTTAACAAATTAAGTACCTAGAGAAAGCACCTAATAAATGTAATGCCATATATTTATATATATGTTAATGAGGTATAGATTTCCCTAAATCCATGATAGATTGTCTCAATATAGTTTACCAAATTAGTAATTTTTGAAGGCATAGGTTATCTCTATTCATAAAAACATATGCATCAATATTTATATTCCCCTCCATCAACTAATAAGTATACATAATGGATAAATTTGATGGTTTATGTTATTTTCCAATTAAAGGAGCTAGTATGCCTACCTAAATTATCTACATTCATGCTAGTTCACATTGAATAAGAGTACAACACTTAGTTAAATTATCTAAAATAAAAGTTGATAGTGTATGGTGAGTGGAGATTCAAGATCAACCAATGCAATATGATTTTATACCTATTAAAAATTAACCTATTAAAAATTAGGATATTGTAAAAAAATCTCTTAAAATATATATTAAAATAAATAAAAAATCTATATATATCAGACAATATGCAAATATTAACTTTGTGAGATTCAAACTAGGAACCAACAAAGAATAATGAAAAATCAATCTTTATGAAGAATCAATCTTTATGAAGAGTACATTTAAAAAATGAAAATTATATACATATTGTGTTTCCTCTTGGAATCAATCCCTCTACTAAGTAGTTTGAGAGATGGAATCCTTTCAAATCTCATATGAAAGATTATTTGGCTATCTAAATACATGGAATTATATCAATGCTAATTTCAAACACATTTATTCTTGCCACATCCCTCTTTTTTGTAAATTATATTACTTGTATGAAAAATTTAAAATATTCTATATATTTTATTTCTTTTTAGAATACTTCTCCATTTTCATTCTTCTCTCTATAGCACCAAAAATGATTGTATCACCAAGTAGGAATTGAAAGGAAGTCGAGTACGAAGAAAATATTCCTACACCAATCTATCAGTGGAGAGAATGTGCAAATTTTTACAATCTCAAACACTTAAACAATTACATACAAGAAAATGCACATAACAGGTAACATTAAAATCTTCACACATACAACAAAAAAAAAATAACACCATAATATACATGGGAAAACCCCTTTTTGGGAGAAAAAATCCACACTCAAAAAACATAAACAATGTACCATTTGTAAACAAAAGTTACAATACACTTGCAGTGAAAGCCTCTACAAGATTTTGTTCATGTTACAAGTCTAGAATCAATTCGGCAGTAAAACGGTACCTGCAAAGTGCACTATCATACAAATCCAAATGCAACACAAGAATTTATAGAGCTTATAACATAGTAGGACACCTATAATCTTCACATTCAAGGTGCCACCCAACATACATGTCATAATATGTCATAATCAGCTCTTGCATTGTCATAATATGTCATATGACAATAGTCATCATAAGTCATAATTAACCCATGACATGACAAAATCCACCAAATTAGCACAAATCAAGGCCCCACAAAATGGGACACCCACCTCCACCAATTTAGCTTATAGTTGCCATGCATGACTCTTACAACTATCATAAATCGTCATGGTAGGTTGGCATAGTCTATCATAAATTATGACATAGCAACTTATGATAATTGCCACCATTATAGCCCAAAATTTAGGTCCTCAAAAGTGGACACCTACCTCCTTAAAATTAGCTTCCAAAATGTACATGTCACATTCTATGTAGGATGCCACATCACTAGTAGGTCCCATGAAGTTCCACAATATTAGTAGGAAAATATATTAGGATAAAATAAATAATTAATCACTTAAATTAAATGCTAGGACTTGCAAAGGTTGAGAAACCTTAATCCCAACATTCTCCCACTTTTCAAAGACCTTTCAAGAGTCATTTGTAATCAACTACTTGGGGTGGAGAGGCCCATGGATCGAGAACACCATCTGAACTTCTTTGTGCTCACTGTCTTTGTTAATTCATCTGCAACATTCATCAAGGTGTCAAACTTCTCAAATTTATCTTCCCATCATCCACCATATTATGAACAAAATGAAACTACACATTAATTTGCTTTGTTCTAGCATGGAAAGTAGGATTCCTTACCAAACAAATGACACTTTGACTATCACAACAAATAGTGATTTGTCCTGCATCAAGCCCAACATCTGAACACAAATACTTAAGATAAATGGCTTACTTAAAGCATGAGTAGTTGTCATGTACTTTGCTTCTATCATGGAAAAAGTGACTATAGCCTAGGGTAAATGCAAGAAGATGAGTCCATGAAATGTGGAAGTTTTTGCCTTAAGCAAAAAAAGGAAATCGACTTGCAAAAAATGGGATCTCTCTTTTTAATAAATGGGATCCCATTTTTAAAAAATAGGATCATGTTTAGCTTTGGGATCCTGAGCCTAAATTCTAAACGGGATCACATTTTTAAAAATTTCTATTTTTGGAAAAATTTCAAAATCGAATCCAGTTTTGAAAATTTTCCAACAGAAAGTTTTCAAAAAGGGATCCATTTGAATTTTTTTCTATTTTTCTATTTTTTTGTTTTGGAAAATTTTCAAACAAGATCCCATTTTGGAAACTGCTTTTTGGCAATTTTCAAAACAGATCCCATTTTGCAGAACCATAAAAAATGTTTTTTATGAAAAGTGACCTTGTTTTAAAATGAGATCCCATTTTTTAAAATATGAATTTTTGGTTGGGTTTTTGGCTTGTTTTTCGGTTCAAGAAATGGCTTGGGGACCCGAACCTAAGCTTTGGACTTGGTTTGACCTGCAACTTGAAGGTCATGCCAATGCCACAGGAAAGTAATGACTTTCGACATATGTTTGAAGACCTATTTTGCAGAATTTTTTGACGAAATTAAAACCCATTATAGATGAGACAGTGTAGATTCCAAATATGTAATTTTTTTTACAATTTGATTTTTTTTCTATTTTTCAATTAATTTCTGATGAAACTAGTCCATAAACTTAAATTATCAAGGTTTTTATTTTACCAACTTTTATTAAAATATTTTTGTAAAAGGAATTGCACCAAAACATACTTCAGACAATTCTTTTCAATATGAAAAAAAAATGAAGAAAATGATAAGTTTAGGTAATCTTATGCATGGCATACACAATGATTTTTCAAAACAACAAATATGGCCAATAAAAATTTAATCAAAAAAATAATTCAATAAAAATTTACAAAAATATCGTAAAAAATGTGTTTCTCAAAGTTGGAGTTACAAATCTTTCCCACATTCTGAAAAATATGATTATTTAGGTCAAAATATGGATGATGTACACATGCATGGTATGGTAAAAAAAATGACTTTTAAATAGTGGTTTTTAGAAATGCCTATTGAAAATCAATTTTTATCACCTAGGTATTGAAATAAATTACATATTTGGAAACTAGACTTTGAGTACTACATTTTATGATTAGTGACTTTTTTTAAGATTCCATTTCTAAGTGCTTCAAATTTTGAAAATAAGGGAAAACACTTCCACTTTTTGGCTAAAAAGTGGACTCAACTTTAATATCTTCCCACCTACTACTTACTCATCTAGCTAATGGCACCACCAAACATCGTGAATACATATCCACTGGTGGATCTTTTTCTATCTATATCTCCTGTCCAATTAGAATCCACATACCCACAAATACAAATTAAATGTTGAGGTCTAGTAGTATAACCATGAAAACATAGCACGTACTCAAAATTACCCTGCAACTATCTGAACACTCTTAATTGCATCCCAATGCACCTATCTAGGATTAGCCATAAAACGTCTTAGGAGTCCCACTGCTTGGGAAATGACTATCCTTGTATAGAGCATATCATACATCAAGGTGCCTACAACATTGGCATAGGGTACCCTAGTCATGTCCATCTTAGAAGGAGACTTTGGATAGTCTCCTACAAAAAACTTCATCCCTTGCAACACAAGAACTACTAACTTTTTGCAGGTTGTCATGTTGAATCTCTCCAACATTGCATTTACATAATTACTCTAGTTTAACCAAAGCTTTATGTTTGCTTTGTCTCTACTGATCTCCATTCCCAAGATATATTGAGTTGCACCTAAATCCTTTATTTCAAACTATGATGAAAAATGAGACTTCAGATCTAAAATCAAACTTTTATCTTTCCAAAAAAATAGCATACCATTAACATACAATGCAATGATGAGAATACAATCATTTATGGTTTTATAATAAACACAATGATCCAATTTAGATCTCAAAACTCCAAAACTCAACACAAAGGTGTCAAATTTCTGGTACCACATCCTAGGTAATTTCTTAAGACCATACAAATAATTTTTGAACTTACATACTAAACTTTATTTACCTTTAGCCACGTACTATTCAAGTTGTGACATATAGATTTCTTCCTCCAAGTCACCATGAAGGAAAGGTTTTTTCACATCCATCTACTTGACTTCTAAATCATATATTGTTGCTAGTGATAATACGAACTAAATAGACGTTAACTTTGCAATAAGATAATATCTCATCATAATCTATTCCCTCCACCTGAGAATAAACCTCCATGACTAACCTTGCTTTATGCTTCTCAACATTGCCATAAAGACCATATTTCTTCTTGAACACCCATTTTGAATCCAACAAGTTTACGTCCTTCAAGAAAAGGTACTAGATCCCATGTGTTATTTTTCTTCTATGGAGCCATCTTTGCATCCATGGCTTTCATCCAAGAATCTGCATCACTCATACCCATTTCCTCTTGCATAGTCCTTGGCTCATAAGTGTTAGCAATCAAAGAAAAAATATAATATGAATCCAATAGTGAATAACCAAACCTTTCAAGTTGTCACTTGATATGAGTGGACCTCATTAATGGTTGAGGTTGAGGTTCTTCTTATTTTTAGCTTTCTGAGTTGCTAGAACTCTCGTCATCATTGGGTCCATTATTGGCTTTTGGATCAACTTTCTTAGGGTCGAGAGGAAGCCAAACCACATCTTATTTTTCTGTTCTTATGTAGGTTGCAAAATAGTGGAAGAAGGTTTCATCACTTTCAAGATAACACTTTGATTGTAGAGAATCTTTTCAGCCAATAGATCCTAAAATTTGTACCCTTTCACACCAATGCTATATCTAATGAAGATAAATTTAACATCCATATTTTCCAACTTTGAACTTTTCTCCCTTGGCACATGAGCATATGCCTCACAAACCAACACATGAATATGTCTCAATGGGGGCTTCTTGCTTGACCACACCTCCATAGGTGTTTCTCAATAAGAGTTAATGTAGGAGATCTATTAACCAAATAACATGCAATGGCTACAGCTTCAACCAAAACTTTTGTTCAAGGATAGATCCACTTAGCACACTCCTTTCCCTCTCTATCAATGTTAGGTTCATCCTCTCTATAACTCCATTTTGTTGAGGGGTATATTGAGTTTTCTTATTCCTTTCAATCCCATTTTTTAACATAACTTATCAAAATCTATGGAACAAAACTCACCATGATTTTTAGTCCCTATTAATTTAATCTTTCCTACCAACATTTTATACCAAGTCCCAAACCTCTGCAACTAATCAAGACTTAAAATTTACCCTTGGAGAAAATAAAAATGTCTTTCTACTCATAATCATCTACATGAAAGAAATAAAATATATATAACTTGATAATGAAGGAACATTTACATGACCAAAAACTTCAAAATGCACATAGTCCAATACCCCAAAATATTTGTGAGAACTGTGATAAAACTAAACATGATTTTGTTTTTCATAGAAACAATGTTCTTAAAAATCAAACTCAATATTGCAATCATCAAGCCCCTCTACAAGGAATTTATTTTCCATGGTTCTTAAATTATTTTCACCAATGTGACCAAGTCTTTGGTAACAAAGAATTATCTTCTTAGCAGGTAGCTTCATCTCCAAAGCATGAGCACCCTTAGGTACCCAGAAAGCATGACCATTAGACGTAGATGCAAATTTCTTCTTTTCTATTGGTTCCAATGGTGAGGATAGTGAGTTAGAAGTTTTTTTACTCATTTCCATAGAAGAACTATTGTACTGAATTGTACATGCATCCAAATGAAATAGAGTTCCTATTTGAACACCATTAGCAAGCACCATAGCTAATCTTGTCATCTTGCATCCTCCATTCGAGAATATAGCATGCACACCTGCATCATTCAACTTACAAAAGGAAGTTTTTGTGCCAAACCAGGGATATGCAGGACACCATCGATCCCCTTCACTTTACCACCTAGGAATCTTATCTTGAATCTACCATGGCCAACAATTTCCAAGTGAGAATCATCACCTAGGTACACCTTCCCACCATAAATATCATACTTAGAAAACCAATCTCAATGTGAAGTCATATGGAAAGAAGCACTGGAGTCAATCAACCACAGATCTTGCGATGCATGTGTTGCTAAGACAATGAAAAAAGTATATGCATAATCTTGAGAGGATTTATCATATTCGAAATAAGAGAATTTGTTCATTTTCTTATTTTTCTCCTCTTTACAATCTTTGTAGAAATGACCATATTTTCCATAATTCTAAAATTTCACCTTGGTCTTACTAGGAGACTTAGATCTCCCACAAGATTTGGATTCTTACTTCTCTTGCTTCATGTACTTATCTTTTCCTTTTTCTTTCATTCTTCCTTGAATCACTAGAGCCTCCTTAGCCACCTTAGAATATTTTCTCTGCATCTCTTTAGATAGAAATGATGCAACCACTTCATCCATCTTAAAGGTGGTAGTGGTACTTCTAATGGCCATGACAAGGTGGTCTGAATAATCTAGCACTGAGCGCAACAAAGTCATGCAATGATCCTCCTCTTCCATTTTCACACCAATAGAGTTGAATTGGGCAACACACATATTGAGTGCATTCATATGATCTGCGAGAGATCCTCCTTCCTCCATCTGTAGAGAATACATATTGTTTTGTAGGATCAACTTATTTACCGAGGATTTAACCTGATAAATATGAGCAAGTTTCTTCTAGAGAAGTGCAGTAGTCTTCTCTTCATGAATGTTTAGGAGTATTGAATCAACTAAACATATTCTTATCAGATCCTTAGCCATCTAATCCATCAGATCCCAATCTTCATGTTTCATTCATATTGGCATAGTGCCAAAAAAAATTGTCCATAAATCATGGTCTACAAGCATGTCTTCCATCTTGAGCTTCTACAACTCAAAGTTTCCTCTATTAAACTTCTCTATCTCAATTCTACTAGATGTGCTCGCCATCTCCTTCCTGCAATAGGGTTAACAATTTTTTTGTAACAAGCTCCCACTCAAAATAAGGTCGGTACAAAAAAAGCTTTAACCCACAATAGGAAATAGAGGTGATTAGGCTTTGATACCAACTAAAAGGAAGTCGAGTATGTGGAAAAGCTTCCTACACCAATCTATCAAAGGAGAGATTGTGAAATTTTTTATAGTTTCAAACCCTTAAACAATTACATACAAGAAGATGCACATAACAGGTAACATAAATAACTTCACATATACAAAAAGAACACATAACACAAGAATATATGTGGGGAAAACCCTTTTAGGATAAAAACCCCACACTCAAAAAATTGAACAATGTATCATTTGTAAACAATGGTTACAATACACTTACAGTGCAAGCCTCTATAGGAGTTTGCTTATGTTACAAGTTTGGAATCAATTTGGCAACATAATGGTACTTGCAAAGCACACTATCATACAACTCCAAATGCAACACAAGAATTTATAGAGCTCATGACACAGTTGGATGCTTAGAATCTTCACATGCAAGGTACCACCCAACATGCATGTCATAATCGATATCATATGAAAATATTCATTAGAAGCAACCATAATTAACCTATGGCATATGACAAACTCCACCAAATTAGCACAAATAAAAGCCCCACAAAATGGGATTCCCACCTCCACTAATTTAGCTTACAACTATCATGCATGACTCTTACAACTACCATAAACCGTCATAGCAAGTTGTCATAGTTTGTCATAAATTATGACATAGCAACTTATGATAATTTCCACCATTATAGCCCCAAATTTAGGCCCTCAAAAGTGGGTTCCTTGCTCCCTGAAATTAGCTTCTAAAATGCACATGTCACCTTCCATGTAGGATGCCACGTCACTAGTGGGTCCCACAAAGCGCTACAACATAATTAGTAGGAAAACACATTAGGATAAAATAAATAATTAATCACCAAAATTAAATTCTAGGACTTGCAAAGCTTGAGACACCTTAATCCCAACATAAATTTGTAGGTTTCTTACACTAAAGAAAATGATACTTTTAGAATGAAAATCCATAATATTTAAGAATAAATTATTTATATCCATATGTATAGCTACAATTTTCTATCTTTATATAGAGGGATACCTTGTAGTTACTCTCAATGCCACTAGGGAAAAATGGTGTTGTGGCACTCCTCCATTTTTCCTTATTTTTGTTCACTTGTGATTTTTAAGTCACTATTTTGAAACACTAGAAAATAGGTCTAATTTTTCTTCTCAACATAATTTATGATTGGTTGTTTTCCCTTTAATTTTAAAAATAAAAATTCAAACATTTAATTGAAAAAAATTACAATAGACGAATAAAAAAAATACTAATAAGGATTCCTATAGAATACAAATTTATACTAAATAAAAAACATTAGAAAATGACATGATTTTTTAACCTTTTCACATTTTACTATACATACTTAACTATTTATCCCTACTATATCAAGGACTAGCATTTTTATAAAACTATCTATAAGGAGAAATAGAAATTCTAGTATTATATCATAAATAACTTTATCCTAAGAGTAGGGACAACAATAGAAATGATAAAAGTAGATAATTATACAAAAATCATGCTTTTTTTCTTATTTACCTTGAGGGTAATATTTAAAATTATGAATACATTGCTTTCCAATGAAAAGTAGATGATTTTTTATAATACTTGAAGAATTTATTACATCCTTGCAATAAAAATGAGCTTCTAACTTTTTTATATTGGAAAACGTGATGGATTTTTATTATTAACGTAAAGTGACATAAGATCAACATTTAAAAAGATGTCTAATAAGTGAATTCTTATGGAGCACTTTTTTAAATTTTAAAAATGTGAAAATTATATATAAATATGTATATATTTTCATTTTCTTTATGAATAAGGTCTATTTTTATTATATGATTATTTGTGCATTTTTACTAAAGGACGGAGGATTTTGAAAAATCTTCTAGCTTTTTATGTAAGCTAGAATAAAATAAATAACTAGACAACAACTCAACAACAATAAATAAAAAATAACACAAAATAAAAGAAAGACTAACTCAACAATAACTATGAGGCAAACACAAAAATAATACTAGACAACTTGACAACCACGACTAACATCAAAAGATTAAATTTCATCATGAGTGATAACTACTTCTTAGCCTCCCTAAAGAACTCAAGGAGTTTTTCCATGAACATGAAATTCTCTTACTCTTGAGTTTCATTCACTCAAGAACTCTTTTTTCTTGTTCTAGAAGTAGGACTAGCACCCCATTGAGATAAGTGTGGGCTAATACTCTACTATAGTGATTTGACATTCTTAGTAGATTTTTGAATTATGTTTTTTTCTCAAATAAGTCACCTTGTTTTTTATTAGATAAGAATCTCGTACACAACATACAATATCTAGTTGAACAACCCAATAAAACAGACTAGCCAAACACACCAACCAGTTAGAAATAGCAAGATAAGAATAGCAACAATAAACAAAACAGTAGCAAGAACACAACCACCAACAGAAGATAGAATAGAAATAAAAACCTAGAGAGAAACAACTCAAGCTCTAGAGCTAGAACCCAACTCCTTTGTCTCCAAGGGCTTGTTAATCAAAACAAAGACCTTCTTAGAAGTACATTTCTTCTTATGTTGCACAACTATCCAAGAAGAATCAGAAAATAAGTCACCTTGTTAATAATATTCATGGTCTCCAAAATTTCTATCATGTCATCCTTGAATAAGTTATTTTTATTAATAAAATTTCATTAATTAAATGGGAAATTATAAAATTTAGCTGAGATGAAATCTCCCCTTTCTATTTTCTTAGCCAAAATAAATTTCTTCAGTCACTTTATTAAATTTTATTAAGAACTATTTGATCATTTTATTGTGTCACAATTTGGTTATACATGAAAACACACCTCTCCATGAGTATAATAACAACTAGCATCACATATTCAATAGAGGATGATAATGAAATGATGTCATTATATCTCAAGACAAGATCTATGTTAGTCTCTTCACTCCCTATAAAACTAGACTCCTTTTGATTACCTTCAATTAGCACAAGTATACCTATATCCTTAATATTTTGATTAAGGGTGAACACCTTAACTTACTATAAATAACAATAAATCTCCACATAAATTTTATCCTTCTTGAGTTTGGATTTTATTCTTCTATATCTCTCATCCAAAACTAAAGTCTATTTACTTTCATCAATAGGGATAATAATAGGTAAAGAATTATTATCTAATTTTTTTCTCACTTGATGTATGAAGCTAATTAAATAAGATTATTCAATTGAAAATAAATTTAATTATCTCACACAATCCACTAAAAAATATTCTACACAAGAAAACCATTTCTTGCAACAAATATTGCAACTCTGGTTTGCAACTTGCAACCAACAATCTCAAATTTAAGTAAAATTTGCACATTGAATTACATCAATCCAAAAAGGACAATGGGGCTGCAACAAACCTTACAAGACTTCTGGAAATCACTACAAAATAATTTACAACAAACATCCAAAACTTTGCAATAAAAGGTTTCTCCAGTGCCTGCAAAAACAATCTCTCATTACAACCTCAACAACTCAAATCTGCAACTATTGGTGATGTTCTTGGCTTTGCAACAAGCCTCCAATCTAAAACAACACCACTAAAACCCATTCCTGGAGGTATACCACTCCTCCCTATGGTTTTCTCTTCAATCTAGAGGAAAAGAGCCTTCAAATCAATTGATTTTTCCTTTCACACAAACCATCTTTTACATGAAGTGAAATTTGAATGCATTTGATTGAATTTCATCACATTCTAAAACCCACTACCAAAAATCAACACCTACCTCCATAAATTCTCCAATTAGATTAAATTTCATTAATAAAATAGAATAAAATATTCCTTTCAAACTACAAGACATGCTATGAGTGGATGATAATGCTTTTAATGCATTCTTGCTTTCTTGAATAAAGCAAAAATATGATTTTTCCAAACTAGGTGCCCACCTCCAAAATCCATATTTTTTAGGAGTTATGAAATTTCAAATTGGGAGTTTCAATTCAATTTGGAGGTCTCCAAGAAGCCCATGCCCTCTCTTGCTTTTTTAGAATTTTTCATTTAAACATATTCTCCACTATGCCACCTTATCCTATTTTGACCCAAATTTACTCTAAATTTGAAATTTGAATTTACAACATGGCATAACATCAAAATGCTCAAAAAAATATGAATTTCATAAGAAAAAATATGAAGTTCAAAGCACACCAAAAATTGAAATTAAAATCAAATTCCTTTTGTTTACATAGGATAGCCACCATGCCATGGATGCTCCTGAATCAGCCACCCACAGTAGAAAAGAAATGTTTCATTAGTGAAATTGATAAATATTTTTATACTATGTGTCTATCTTGGATCCATCTCATTTCTTTATTTATTTGGATATTCTTATTCATCAAATTCTGCAAGATTACAATATTATATCCTTTCATCTTTACTCATCTACCCTTCATGTATTTCAAAACTTTTAATTTAACCTCCCACCAATATATTCTGTCAGAATTAACAATCAAACATATACCTCCACCTTCAACAAAAAAAATGTTCTTCATTAAACCTCTATTGTTGTTTTACCTTTTTCCTCTTCCTTTACCTAGTTTGCAATGTGGTTTATCACTCCTATTATGCATTCAAAAAGACATATTGCTGCTGCAATTTGATCTTCAACACCCAATTTAGTGTTAGTACTACAATCCATGGATTCATTCTCCATAAATAGTCAAGCTCTATTATCAAGGAATCTTCATCGCCAATACTTCCAATCAAATAATTGTAAGAAAAATTCATTTTCACCTCAGTCTGTTCATCACTCTCATCTTCTTCCAAAGGATTTATTGCTACCACCTTCAACTCTACTTTTACATTCTCAATATCATCAAAACATGTACTAAAATCTGAAATTACATCTTTACCTTTGGCTAAAACCTTTGTTTTATCTAAAATTTTCTCATTCCGCTCTCTTTCGATTGCTTCCAATTGCATTAACAAATTATCCTCTTCCTCACCAACCCACTTGTCAAACTTAGGACCACCCATGTTCACAATTTCTAATTGAAAACCCTCTTAATCCACTTCACACAATGTTCTCCATTCACATTTTATCTTTTCAACTTGCACCTCATCATCTTCTTCACTTGTGTGGGCTACCCCCACATATTCTTTCTTGCATTCAACTCCTACCAAAGCTTTCCAACACTCTTTCTTTTTGCTCTTCTTTTTGATGTCCTCTCCTAAGAGAAAATTCTTCTTCCCATATCTCTCTTTCCACATTCTCATTTCATCTTTAATATTCTTTTCTAATATATTCACTTTATCCTAAAGCTTTTCAAACTCTTCACGGTGCTTCTTATTTTCCACTTGTTCCCAATATTGTTCCTAGAATAAAATTCTTACAGGCCTCCTCAAGACCCATCCCATCCTCTCAATTGCTGCAATTTTCTCAACTCACATCACATGCTCTGTAATTTACAAAGAAATTTCCTTTGTGGCTTCCTAGCTCTCAATAGCTCAGGGCTTCTCTCCTACCTACAACAATCCTTTTGATCTTTCCACAACCGCCTTCTCTTCTCTACCTGTAGGTCCTGGTGTAGACTTCCTCATCTTCGGATCTATCCACATGCTCAAGATCACTGGATCTGATACCACTTTTCTATAAAGCTAATTAAATCAGATTATTCAATTGAAGTTAAATTTAATTAGATCACACAATCCACTGGAAAACATTCTACATTGGAAAACATTTTTTTGCATTAAATATTACAACGCTACTTTGTAACTTGCAACCAACAATCTTGAATTTAAATAAACTTTGCACATTGAATTACATAATCCAAAAAGGAAAATGGAGCTGAAACAAGCCCTTACAAGACTACTGAAAATCACTACAAAATGGTTTACAACACCAATCCAAAACTTTGCAACAAAAGGTTTCTCCAACGCTTGCAAAAATAATCTCTCAATACAACATCAACAACTGAAATTTGCAACTACTGGTGATGTTCTTAGCTCTGCAACAAGCCTCTAATCTGCAACAACACCACTAAAACCCCTTCTTGGAGGTATACCATGCCTCCCTATGGTTTTCTCTTCAATATAGAGAAAGAGAGCCTTCAAATCAATTGATTTTTCCTTTTACACAAACCATCTTTTACAGGAAGTGAAATTTGAATGCATTTGATTGAATTTCATCAAATTTTGAAACCCACTCCCAAAATTAAATTCCTACCTCAAAAAAATCTCCAATTATATTAAATTTCATTAATAAAATAAAATATTCCTTTCAAACTCCAAGACATGCTATGAGTGGATGACAATGCTTTTACTGCATTCTTTCTTTCTTGAATAAAGCAAAAATCTGATTTTTCCAAACTAGGTGCTCACCTCCAAAATTCTTATTTTTTAGTGTTGGTAGATGGTCAGTGCTCCCCTCGGGATTTGTGACATGGACTAACTACCTCTCGTGGATCCATTAACTTTGAGGGTCGATCTTTTAGTGCAATGACAACTGTGGGCCAACAATTGGTATCAGAGCCAAAGGTATCAGGTTTGAATCCCCTCGGGTAACGCTGAGGGGGAGTTTGTTGGAAGATGGTCAGCGCTCCCCTCGAGATTCGTGACATGGAATAATCACCTCTCATGGATCCATTAACTCTGAGGGTCAATATTTTGGTGCAACGAAAATTGTGGGCCAACATTTGGGAGTTATGGAATTTCAAATTGAGAGTTACAAGTCAATTTGGGGTTCTCCAAGAAACCCACACCCTCTCTTACTTTTTCATAATTTTTTATTTAAAACATATTCTCCACTATGTCACCTTATCTTGTTTTGACCCAAATTTACTCCAATTTTGAAAATTGAATTTACAACATGGCATAACATCAAAATGCTCAAAAAAATATGAATTTCATGAGAAAAAATATGAAATTCAAAGCACACAAAAAATTGAAATTAAAATCAAACCCCTTTTGTTGACACATGATAGCCACCATGCCATGGATGCTCCTACATCAAACACCCACTGTAGAAAATAAATGTTTCATGAGTGAAACTCATAAACATTTGTATAATATGTGTCTATCTTGGATCCATCTCATTTCTTTGTTTATTTGGATCTTCTTATTCATCAAATTCTGCAAGATTACAATATTATATACTTTCATCTTTACTCCTCTACCCTTCATGTATCTCAAAATTTTTAATCTAACCTCCCACCAATATATTTCATTAGAATTAACAGTCAAACATATACCTCCACCTTCAATAAAAAAATGCGCTTCATTACCTTTATTGTTATTTTATATTTTCCCTCTTCCTTTGTACCTAGTTTGCAATGTGGTTTGTCACTCCTATTATGCCTTCAGAAAGAAATACTGCTACTAAAATTTGATCTTCAACACCTAATTCAGTGCTAGTACCACAATCCATAGATTCATTCTCCACATTTTGTAACAAATAGTCAAGCTCTGTTATGAAGGAATCTTTATATTCAATAATTCCAATCCAACAATCATAAGAAAACTTCATTTTCACCTTTGTCTGCTCACCACTCGCATCTTCTTCCAAAGGATTTAATGCTTCCACCTTTGAATCTACGTTTACATTCTAAATATCATCAAAACATGAACTAAAATTTGAAATTACCTCTTTACCTTTAGCTGCAACCTTTGTGTTAGCTGAAATTTTCTCATTCCACCCTCTTTCGATTGCTTTCAATCGCATTAGCAAATCATCCTCTTCCTCACCAACCCACTTGTGATGCAAGGGCATCCAACAGTGTAGGGAAATCTCACATCACCCAAAATAATTTTTTTTTCCTTATTTTATTTAGTTGTTTTGAGTCCCATGATAGCACTTAAGGGTGTAAGATAGTTAGAAGTCAAAATAAGCAAAAAATGGTCACTTACTATTTTTATTAAGTTAGCCTAAACAAGCTCATATGGACCTAAAATTTTACCCCGAGGAGAAGAACTCAAAAATATTTTTGGTGGCAAAAGAATCACCTCAATACCCTACACGGTTTCAGAGATATTAAAGCTTCTATCCCAAGAAATTTCTCCAATGCAACTTCAATTTCACATATGAAGACTTTAGAGGCCCTAAAATAACTCAAAAAGTTGACGAACCAACCTCTGGTGGGTAATTATGCTGTAGACCTCTTCGAGAGTTTTCCAAAAATATGAAATAATAGAAAATTAGACACCTAGATCAAAAGTTATGGCCCCATGAAGCTGCTCCTCTAAAAAGTGAATTTCATCAAAATTTCCTCCAAGGCAAGAAATCAATTGGTGAGACTTTTGGTGCCAAAACAAAAGGGAAAGTTGAACTTTCTAGAACATTCTAGGGTTTTTATTGGGGTAAAATAAAAAGGGTTAGGTGGGGGTGGTAGAAGGTGGCTCCATTAGTATATATTGTGGCTCCAAATAATATATTTTGTTTTGAGAGTTGATTTTGGTGTAATGAATCAAGCCCATGAGGTTGTAGCATGTAAGTTTTGAATTTGTAATTTCATTTTTTGAAAATAATTGAAAGTGAAATTTTATTTTAGGTCTTTTATCTTCTGTGTTGGTAGTTATTTTTGTGATTTGTGTGGGTTTTGGGTGGTGTGGCCCTCATCAAGTTGTATCAGAGCAGGAGTTCCTGAGCCTGTAATAGAGAATTGAATGTTAGGTAGTTGTAGTAGGACCTGCGAGTGTAGGTTGAGTTCAATATCCTTCCAAGACTTTCGCAGCATGGAAGAGGTAGAGGCCGAGGTGGTGGAGGAATAGATCCACCTAGAGATGAAATCAGATCACTTAGAAGGCAATTAGAAACCTTGCAGCAGGAGGTTTGAAGATGACATGTGCAATGAGAAAGAGATGACAGTGAAGATGAAATGAAAGAGGAAATGGAAGAGCAGGATCCAATGGATCTTAGAGAAAGAAGATTGTTGCTAGTGATCTCAAGCATTGGGAAGAGACCTAAAATGGAGGTTTCAACTTTCAATGGAAGTTTAAATCTTGAAGAATTGATCGATTGGATTAATGACATGGAGGAATTTTTTGAGTTTGAAGATCCTCACAAAGTGAGATTTGCAAAGAAAAAATTGAAAGGTCACACCAGTATATGGTGGAAAGAGTTCTAGTTAGAATGAGGAAGACAAGGGAAAGATAAAATTTCTAGATGGGATAGAATGATGTCAAAATTGAAGAAACAATTTATTCCAGTTGATTACAAATTGGAGCTTCTCAAGAAGATGAAGAACTCGAGGTAAAAAACAAGGATGGTGAAAGAATATATAGAGAAATTTCACAAATTCTTGATTCAAATAGGACATTTTGAGGAGAATAAATAGAAAGTTGATTGTTATATTAATGGGTTGAAGCCAAGCATACAGGAAGAATTCACACTGGTAAGAATGACCACCATCGAGGATGCTTATAATTTTTCTCTAAAGGTTGAAGAACAAACAATGAGGTGGAGGCCATCAAGTAAAGACTGATGGATGGTCATATGGAGGTCAAAATGAAGATCAAAAGAAAGGGTGAAGGATCTAGTAGCAGCCAGAACCAGAAAGGAGATGACACCTACCATCCTCGTGATCAAAATAATGGAGATCAAAGAGGAAGATCTAAACAAGGACTAGGAAGATGAGGCTTTTGTGGAACCTATTTCTATTGTGGAGAAGGACATAAAGCTTATGAGTTACCTCAACATCAAGGAAGGACAAATAGAAGACCTGAGGGTAATGCATGAGTTACACATGTAGATGAAGATGTTGAGTCTTCACATTCCAAGGATGCAGAAAGAGGAGAGGTTCTTGTTACTAGAAGAGCCTTGCTGAATGAGGAGAATGAACCAACTCAAAGAAAGAAAGAAATTTCACACCAGATGTAAGTGTGAAGGTAAAGTTTGCAATGTTATTATTGATGGAGGTAGTACTAATAACCTTATTTCAAAAGAAATAGTTAGTAAGTTGTGGTTGGAGAGAAGAAGGAATCTAAACCCATGCCAAATTGCTTGGTTGCAGAAGGACCATAAATCCTTGGTAAATGAACAATGTTTGGTAAAGTTCAAGATTGGAAATTACCATGATGATGTATTATGTGATATTATTTCTATGGATGTTTGTCATATGTTGTTAGCAATATTATGGTAGTTTGATTGGCGAGTAGTACATGATGGACATGCCAACACCTATTCTTTGAAAGTAGCGGATAACCATCATAAGTTGAAGCC
>VDFB02197523.1:0-24262 GCA_007258455.2 Sequoia sempervirens | reverse complement strand
CGCTTATGCATTGCTTCAAAGAAAAATTTGTTGTTGCCAAGATTGACAAAAAAAAAAATCATTATGCCTCGATGTTGATTTTAGGTGATTCATTATGCTAGATGTGAAATTGATGAATTATAAAAATAAATAAATCCCACCAAAATCCCTCTTAATTAACCTATAAAAGGTCAAAAAGTTGGATATTCAAATTCATTTGTGTATACTGAGTTTTAAAATTTGAGACTGAGAGAAAACTTAGCATTTGGAGCAAAATGTCTATTCCATACCACACTCACTATTTCAAGTGTGTGTGATGACACAACTACCTGACCGTGTATGGACCTTCGGTATGTACCCTAGAAACCTCCTTGTAATTTGTGCTTTTCAATTTCCCACTTGTTATAGTTGTTTTAAGTTGGTTTTACTGTTTTAGCACATGTACACACCAGTGTAGCGCATTGAAACTCTGTAGTAGCGCATCCATAGAAATAGCACATAGGTCAATTGTGTTAGCACATTGATAGGCTGAATTAGTGCATGGACAATTTTAGCACATTGGATAGATAATTTAGTGCATTCGTAAGTTACATTAGTGCATAGACTGATTCAGCGCATTGACCACCTAGATTAGTGCATTGACCCCCCAAAATGGTGCATCAACCGGTTTAGTGCATTAGTTGCCTAAAATAGTGCATAAATGTCCTTGAATAGCGCATTGACTAATTCAACACAATGATAATCTATTTTGGTGCATAGATGGATTTTAATAGTGCATTGAATTTTCTCACACATTGAAACACCATTTTAGTCCATCTAAGTCGTATCGATGAAATTTGTCAATTAACTCCTTGATTTTAATGATTTTCAATTACGTCATCCTTTGAGTTGATGTTGATTGATGATCCTAATAGGTTAGATGTTTATTGATCTCATGATAGGTGAGATGCAATAATTGATTGATGATAATTGACCTCATGATAGGTGAGGATCAATGATAAATTGATTGATTGACCTCATGATAGGTGAGGTGTAATGATAGATTGATTGATAACCTCATGATAGGCGAGGTTCAATGATAGATTAATGATTGAACTCATGATAGGTGAGGTTCAATGATAGTTTGATTAATGACCTCATGATAGGCGAGGTTCAATGGTAGATTGATGATTGAACTCATGATACATGAGGTTCAATGATATATTGATGATTGACCTCATGATAGGTGAGGTTCAATTATAGTTACAAGATTTGATCAAAGTCTCACCAAATCAGATTAGATTTGATAGGCTGATTGATTTTGTTAGATTAATTGACAAAGATTACTGACTTTTGATATTTTGTAATGATAAGAGCCTTTGACGAGCTTACAAATCCGAGAGCGGTTTCCTGGGACATTTGATTTGATACCGTAGCTAGTGCAACCTAAGACAATAGTTATCACATGATGTGGTTTGTCTTCTCTTCTAGATATGCCCCAGATTAGGATTAATCGAGAGGTTTTTAAAGAACTTTACTCCTTCATTTTGATTTCTTCTACATTTTTATTTGATTCCTTGAGCTTGCTTCTTGTATTGAAAAAATAGTTTGGCGGCTCTTTTACGCTGTATGTAGATGCATGGAAAAATTTTGTGTTTTGATCTCCCTCCTTTAACCATAGTTCTCATGACTTTTGCTGCCAATATAATTCTTCCCTCTTGCCCAATTCTTCCCACATTTGCTGAAGTTCCTTATGTTTATCATATATGATAGCATCCATACCATTCTGAATAATATATTCATGTATGTCTTCCAACTACTGGGCTACCTCTTCGTTTTGTGCAAAGATATTTTTAAAGACATTCACATTCCATTCCTTGATTTTCCCTTTAGTATATTGCAGCTTTTTAAATAATTGGAACATTTTTGTACCTTGTTGGGTTGGTGCACTTACCCACCATTGCTATAATAAGGGAAAAAATGATGGATCTCTCAACCACATTTTCTCAAACTTGAAAGATGGCTTGTGTGCTAATATCCATGTTGGGCGTGTGATATATAACATTATAGCATAATGATCTGAACCAACGAAGGGGAGGATTTGTGAAGGAAAATTAGCTAATGCAACTGCCCATTCTTGAGAAACTGGAAACATGTCTAGTCAAACTGCTATTTGAGAGAAATCTCTCCTTCGGTTTGTCCAAGTGAATCTCCCCTTTTCTCGAAAAATATCCTTGAGTGCATTGTCTGATATGAAACCTCCAAAGTCAGATATTGTTTTATGAGGTAGGCATATCCTTCCCTATTTTTCATTGAGGGACACTACTGCATTAAAATCCCCAGCAATAATCAATTTTTGATCATTTAAACTTTGGATTAAAGCTGTCAAAGTATCCCATAACCTCTTTTTGTCTTGTGTGGATGTAGGGCCATAAACACTAAAGAGCTTGAATTGTAAGTCAAAACTCTGAACATTTAAAATTTTCCAATTATTATCCGCATTTATAGACTCCGCTGTAACTATTCTTGGATTCCATAGAGAAACTAACCCACCAGATGCTCCCTAGGTAGGTACTTCCATAGATTTCCATCTGCCCCATTTGGAAATTGTTGTTTCAAACATTTCTTTGGATAATTTAGATTCTTGGATGAGGAAAATATCAGCCCCACTAGCATCAATTTGACGCTTGATATGGGCTCTATTGTCAAGGGAATTAATTCCCCTAACATTCCATGAGATGATCTTCATTGCATACGAGGAGAGCAGCATGCCCTCCTCGGTCTTTTACTGATTGAGAAACCACCATCTAGAGTAGCTTACATACCCACTTCAATTTCCTCTTTTAGCTAATCAGCCTTATATTTTCTTCCCCTTTAGGCTAGGGGTCTTTTAGGTAACACTTGGGAGATGGGCATTTGAGCTAGTGATAACTCTTGAGAGAAATCAAATCCAGCACCTGAGTCTACTTCCATTTCCTTATTACTTCCCATACAATCCTCAGAGAAAGAAAAATCTACAGGCATTAATTCTGACCTTGTTTTAACCTCTTCATTGAAAATTTCATCTGCTATCTCATCAATAAGTTCAGAATCTATAGATTCCAACAATTTATGCGCAATATCCTCTAACCTACCATCTTGGAAAATTAGTTGCTCAAGCTCATTATTTTCCTTAGATATGCCCTATTCTTGGGACTTGAGGAAACATCCAAGTTCATTGTTAGATGACTCCTAGTTCAATGCATGTGATATAGGCCCAGTAGAAATGATCTAAAGAGGATTCCTCTAAAAGGATAAAATCACATTACAGAATGGATAGCTGACTTCCAAGTTCTTGATTGACATAATAGAGCACATTAGTCGTTGATTGTTTATCACAAACAATAAATTAGACATAACACCCTTCAATTTACCCAAGTGGTTATCCTTATTTTCTTTAGAAAGATAAGGAATAATGTAATGTGACTAATCATTCCGCTCTTATACAGGTGTAGATATTTTTTATGTTTCCTGAACCGGTTGAAGGTGAGTTTTCCTCTTGTCAGATTCAGGGGCAAAGTCTCTTGAGATGTTATTTGCAGTCTTGGTGGGTAAGGTTTGCTTTTCTTGATTCTGATTACCCAAGTTTCTCTCTTTTAATAAATTTGTAAGCTCTTGAAGATCACTTGCTTTAGTTGATTTGGAAATGGTATAACACTCATTAGCCATATGCTCCAAAGAATGACATACATAACAAGCATTTTGACTGTTTTCAACTATGATCTCCTACTCCCACATGCCAAACTTGGATTTGATATTAATCTATTTAGGAAAGGGTTTTGTGGTATCTAGTAATAAACAAACCCTAACTGGAAGAGATGGGAGGAAAAAACTCCTTGTCATGCTTAAGGAATATTCCTATTTGGTTTGCAATGAATTATATGAGATTTATCTCTCTATATTCAAGAGGCAAGGAGTGTAATTGCACCCATGCTAGTATGAATTTAGATTAAAAAAAAAGGCTAGGCTTAAAATTTGGTGTCCATGGGTTCATACATAAGCCAAAGCCTTCATAAATCCAAGACTTAATTTTAAAAATTGCATCTCTTTGTTCTTTGATATGAAATTGCACAATAAAGATCCCTTCCTTCTTATCTAAATAAAAAACTTTCGAAACCCCTTCCCATTCTTCAAAAAGTAAATCATGAAGTAATTATATTTCAATAATTTTGTCCTAGAACTTATAGACTAGGGCTCGATGGCATAAATCACATATTTGATTCTAAAGAATATCCTTTGAAAAAGTTATGACAACAACCATTTTCATTTCTAATAAATCCTTATTCTATGCTTTGTCTTGTTGCTTGATTGTATTTTCCCCCACTTCATTTTCCATAAGCGACCATTGTCGTTTTGGACTCTGCATTCCTTCTTAGCCTTGAGATGTGAGGGGTTTTGGCCCGAGACCTTGTCGTTTGAGGCATCCTTTGCTTCCACTACAAAGATTTGTTTTCTTGGTTTTTTCCTTATTTCTTGCCTTTCTTCTTCAAAGAGTTCCTAACTTTGGGAGAGATCCTTTTGATGCTTGAATTTGCAACATTCAACTTTTTGCAAATCTTGATCAAAACTTCACGGTAGTTACGAATAGACCCAGTTTTATTTTTAGGTTTTTGTCGGTGCTCCAAAGCCCTATCTTCGATCCCTATATTAGCATATTTTGACCTTGGATTTAAGGGAACCCCATGTGTGCAATATTATTGTGACTCACAGGATCCTCTATGTGTTGTAGTGTGTCTTTAAACCTTACTTCTTTAACATGTAGGTCATTGGATTGCTTATTTTGGGTAGATTTGAGCGCAGCCTCTTCCTCCTAATAAGTCTATTGCAAAAAAGTCAAGTTTTTCTCATATGGTTTGCTCTTGAAATATTTGTTGAAAAATGTGTCCCCTTCACAAATATCAACAATTGGTTGACCATTTTTTATGGAGACCCTATGCGGCAACACTGAAACCCAGTTTGGCCATGTAAACCTTTGTCTCCTTCTGAATGACCCATTTGTGTTTTGCCTAGTGAGACCTCGGGAGAAAAAATGTTGATTATTCTAAGGAACTCTGCCACCAGGGATGCCACGAGGTCAAGAGTCTCTGGTTTTCTCTAAAAAGTAGTTGTTAAGCTGCCATTGATGTGCCATTTCTTCCCCATGAATCTCATTATTACTAATTTTTAAAAGTTATTTACATTTATATATATTGATGTTAAAATATAAATTTAATTCATTATATAATTATTATTGTTAGCTTAATTTAGAAATTAATTTGCATATTGAATTTTTGAATTATTTTTTAAAAATTATATTGAAAATATAATTAATTTTACAATTTAAAGTATCAATAACACTTGAAAGAAATGGGTGCATGTGTAGGTTGAAATATATAGTATATTTCAACCTATAATTTTCTTCATCAATAATTTATTACACACTATTAATCATATTAATGTATGGAACTTAACATTTGACATAGAGAAAGATTAGAAGAAGGTTGGTGACAATGATAATAGTCACAAGGAACTTTTCAAGTTCCTCACTAATGATTGAAGTCAACTATTTGGTTAAGTTGGTTATTTGGTGTCTCCTATTAGTTGTTTTTGTTTGTTTTTTATGTTTTTTTAAAGCATTGTTATTGTGATACTTATGATCTTTGAACTTGGTTTCAGCCTTTGAGCTCATTTTAATTGCCAGCACCCAAGTCTTGTTGCTTTATCTATAAAAAAATTGGCATAGATTTAAATATAAATCAACAAAGAAGGTCTAAAATTTAGAAAGTCATCTTAGAATTTATTACAAATATTCATTATAGTTTAACTTGATTTTCTTATTATAGTTTACTATTAGAGTAAAAGATACATCATAATTTCTAGTTTATGTCGACCATCTATATAAAAATATAGAATGAGTATACCATTTTTTATATATTCTTATATTACTTATAGTTTAGAATATACAATTGCATACTATGTTTTACAAAATTTTATGAAATTGCTCTTCATTTTTTATCTTTTAGAAGTCCACTCTTTCACTACCTTCATCCATATTGATCCATCTTCAACCATGTTCTATCTTGTACATATCTTCATTGGATTTGAACACTTTGACTATAAGGTCTTCTCCTTGGTTCACATAGAATCTTGGCCCTCTATTAAATCCTAAATCTTTCTTCAATTCTTCTTCTTTATAATTCTTATTATGCTTCTTTTGAAACTCAAGATAGCTTCTTAGGAACAAAATATTGTCCTCCTTGTTGAAATTCCAATGCCTTGCATATTTAATATCTTCCCTATTAACTTATTTTCCTAATTTTCAACAACTTAATGAATGTTTATTTTAATATTTCCATTTTTATTATGACATACATTGAAATATTAAAGTGTATTAGTCTTCTATTAGACTTAGTAAGTGCCCTATGTTTGCCTTGGAACCATTTTTCATTTTGGGTATGTGCAGGATCATCATGGAAAAAATAGGCCCTTAAGTGGCAAAAATTCAAAAAAATTAGGAGTTAGGCAACACGTAAAATTTGAATAATTTATCTATATTATTTCAAAAATATGTAAGAATAGAATCTTAGAAAATTGAATGTAGTTTCTAAACTACTAGGTTTATTTTTAAAAAAAATCTATTTGGTGAATATTTAAAATTTCAATGCACGTAAATTTCAAAGGTAATAAGTAAGGTGTTTGTTGACCACTAACCACAATAAAATGATAATATTTTTTATAATATTTTTAGATATAAGAGAGGAATCGTATGCGGATGTGATGCATATTTTTTGTAATATTTTTCCAAGTAAATAATTAATTATGATTTTTTATTACAACCTTTTAAAATATAAAACTTGTATGTTTGACCACCTTAACTTGGTCGAAACTTCATGAAATTCTTTTTTAATCCTATAGTATGTAGGCATAGAATGTGACATGTTTTGGATTTAAAAATGTGATATCATTTAAAAAGCTATAGATGTTTTTCAATCAACCTATCAATCAAGACTTTAGTCATAATTCAAATAGAAAATAAATAATAATTATTTATTAAATTAAATGTAAAGCATAATTTAGATTGGTGGAAAGCTGAGAATCTCAATTAAAAACCCTTTTCGTTTCATCAATTTTGGGTTAAAAAAATTTGTTATCTACATACCCTAGACATACCCATCATTGCCACTTTTGGCCCATCATGATCATACATACCCTTTTCTTTCTATAAAAAACCATATAATTTCAATAGATAACACCAAATATAAATAATTTAATGTTTTATCTAGTCCTTCTATAAAACCAAAAAACATTTCCTGCCATTTATTCTTACCTTGATCTGCCCACCCTTTTAGATCAGCTCAAATCAAGTTCCATATTTATTCAACGTATAGACATTCATAGAAAATATGTACCATAATGTTAGGTTTCCTAAATATTTTGTATATTATCACGTTATTGAAAGAGGAAGTACCTATGAGTTTATTCAATATGAGCATCCATTTTAGGTAGGCTTTGTTTTGGTTCCAAAACTCTATTCCATAGCCAACTAAATATCTTGAGCCACTTTTTATCAGTTATTTCAATATTCCAACTTATATTTAAATGATTGAGAGTTTCTTATGTATTTAATAATGAATTATATATAGTCTTATTTTTTATTTTTTCCATGTTAGAACCATCTATCCATTTAAATTTTTTTAATATATCACTGTTAATTTCAAATTTAATGGGAAAATTATACCTTTTGCATGCTTCTTTGAGAACAAAGTATCTTCTCTGGGATGGGTATGAGTTAAGTTCTTCACAAAGGGAGGCCCAATATTTTAGATTACAATTGCTTAATACATATTTGAAGCATTTGATGCCTTTCAACAACCATGTTTTAGCTAAGCACCCTTGTAATAGAGCTATATCTTTATGGTATAGTTTCCACCAAATTGAGCTAGTTTAAAAAAATAATATTCTTGATACTTTTAAATTTTCAATTATCTCTAATTAAGTGCCTAGTTTGTTCCCAAGCCTTCTATAGGATTTTGAAGATGTTAGATCCAATAGGGGTAGTTGGGAATTTTCTAAAGATTAAGTCATAGAAAGAGAGATGCTTCCATAATTTTTCTTATTTTGGGGATGCCATATGAATATTATTCCTTATGAGAATCTTCCAAGCCTCATTACCTATTACGGATTTGAGGATCCATTTTACAAGGGATATGCCTTGGTTTTTTCGAAGTTTGAGTCCTAATCCTCATATATTTTAATCAATACAACAACAATCCCATTTTACAACATTCTTTATCTTTTTCCCTTTTCCATGAAACCATAAGAATTATCTAATTCTTTTTTTGGATTTCATCAATTTGGTAGCTACTAAATAGCCATATGGAAGAATAGTATAGATTATAAGAGGATATAATTTTTTGGCACACTTGTATCCTTCCAGCCAAGGATAGGTAATATTTTATCTATTTATCAAATTTCTTAATGATTTTGTTATTTACCCAATTCCATATTTATTAAGAAAGGGCTAATAGAAAATGGAATACCCAAGTATATAACCTTTTTAACTTGGTCCTCCCCATTGGAATACAAAGTTGGTAAACCATTTAGGAGGATTGTTTATCAAACTCAGCATAATAGATTTTTCCTAGATATTTTTCTCTATTTTTTACACAAGATATATTCAATTTATATACATTAAGTTCTCAAAGTTATCTATATCAAGTTGGATAAAAAGAGTGGTGTCATCTCCAAATTGTATGTTTAATAAATCTCATTCATTGGATAAGGTTAGTCCTCTAACTTTTCACCTTTCAATTCAATCTCTTAATAGATAATAGATGGTTTCTGAAGCAATCAAAAATAAGGTTGAAGCAAGAGGGCACCGCTACCTAATTTGTCTCTTTAGAAAAATTGGTTTGATAGTGACCCATTTAAGTCAATCTATACAAAACCATCTTATATTAAGGTCTTAACCATCTAAAATAACTCTTACAAGAATCCAAAGGCATCTAGAGCCATCATTAAGAAATGCCACTCAACCCTGTCATAAACCTTCTCAAAGTCTAGAAGGAGCATGCAGGTATGTCGAGGATCATCATGGAAAAAAGCCCTTAAGTGGCAAAAAAAAATAGAAAAATCAAAGTTAGGCAACTTGACTTAAAATTTGAATAAGTTATCTATATTTTAAAAATATGTAAGAATAGAATCTATAGAAAATTGAATGGAAGTTTCTAAACTACTAGATTTTTTTTAAAACTATTTAGTGAAAAATTGAAATTTCAATCTGATGGTACTTAAATTTCAAGGAAAAATAAGAAGTGGTGTGTACACGACCACCCCTAACCACAATAAAATGATAATATTTTTTTATAATATTTTAGATATAAGTAGAGGACTCATGTCCCGATGTGATGCATATTTTTTTGTAATTTTTCCAAGTAAATAATTAATTATAATTTTTATTACAACTTTTAAAAATATAAAAACTCATATGTCTAACTACAAACTTGGTCAAAACTTCATGAAATTTATTTTTATTTTTTTAATCCTATAGTATGAAGCATAGAATATTTTGATTCAAAAAATGTGATACCATTTGAAAGCTATAGATGTTCTTCAATCATCTATCAATCAGATTTTAGTCATAATTTGAATAGAAAATGAATAATAATTACTTATTAAATTCAAAGTAAAGCATAATTTATATTGGTGGAAAGCTATAGAATCTCCTTTAAAACCCTTTTGTTTCATCAATTTTGGGTAAAAAGTCATTACCACATACATCATGTATTGCCCACTTGGCCCATCATGATCCTACACATACCTGCCTATATTTTGGTTCGAGTTCCTTGCCCATTCCGTGACCTCCCAACTTCTTATAAAATTTTATGGAATGTTTATATCTTTAATAAAGGTTGTTTGAGTGTTGTTTATAATGGTTCTAGGAAGGATATCACCAATCTCAAAGCTAGAGCTTTTACAAGTACCTTCTATGAAACATTAAGTAGAGTTATAGGTCTCTAGTTTTTAAATATAGATTATCCCCATCTTTTTTGAAGTAGTTTTATTATACCTTTGTCTATATCTTCTCTCGAGAGACTTTTTTTTATGGCTTCAATGTAAACTTGTGCTAGGTATTTACTCACCCACTTGATTTTTTTTTGTAAAACCCTATAGTTAAACCATCTACCCTCAAGAATTTGTCATTATTGAGTTCTATTTGAAATTTCCAATTTCATGCTTAGTTTTATTTCCTTAACAATTATGCATTCCTTTAGAAATTTTCTTGAGGATTATTAACTTGCAATGATTTCTAGCATTGAATTTCTACATATTTTACCCCTCTGAGGTGAAAAGGTTTTTGTAGAACAAATAAAATGATTTTTTACTTCTTCTAAATCATCTACCAAATTATTGTCTACCCTAGTTGATCCACTTTTTCAACAAAATTCCTTTCTTTAATCCATCTAAAGTATAACTTAGAACCTTTGTCTCCATTATTTAACCAATTCCTGTTTTCCCTAAATTTTTGTCCTTGAATCTTTTTTTTTTTTAACTTCCTCAAATTATATTTGTTAAATATCAAATTTTCATGTAGATCTTCATTTTTTGGGTTACTTTTCAACTCAGATTCTAACTCAATGAGGTTTTCTTGGAGGGAATTCTCATACTTTCTACTACACATAGATTTTCTCTCTCCTATAGTCTTGAATGTACGATTTTCCAACCTTTTACAATTTTGTTCCAATTATCTATTGCTAGAGGTATCTTATAAAATCTATTTATTTATTTCTCTAAAGCTAAATATTTTCTCATTAAAATATTAATCCTTTATTGTATATGTTTTTAAGATGAAATTTTATTTTTTCTACCTTCATTAAGTCTTTCCTTTTCCACTACTATCTTCACATTGGTCGAATAATGATCTAACAGAGTACAAGGGTATGTAAAATATTTTGACCTTGATGATAGTGAATTATATTTCATCACTAGTCCCTTCAAAGATATTACCACCACAAGCCTATTTTATTATCACACCATCCTTGTCATCTATATCAACCTAAAATATCTTAACCTTATCAATTGAGACAAAAAAAATCCCCCCTAGGATACATTTCAAAATGATAATTTCATCTTATAAATTATGTAATCCTTTGATCATGTTCTCACAAGATATGATAAATAATTTTTTACATCTTTTAAGCTCATCTACATATTTTAAAGAATGATTAGATCCCTAAGAGGAACTAACAAAATCCACACTTGATATAGATACAACCATTGATAGTGAGATCCATCTCCATTGGCTCCTACCCCACATCAATATGGATCACCTATCCTTATTGAGGAAGTCATAGACATAAATTTGAGTACAAATAAAGAACTTGAGATGACATAGATAGTAGTGATTTTAAATCTTGAGTCAAAATTAAACATCTCTATGGTGCTTAGAAATTACCTACATATATTTTCATGGTCTTATGCCAACATGCCTAGATTGGATCCATCATTGGTTATTCACCAACTTATGGTATAAATAAAGGCTAAACCAATTTTCCAAATGATAAGAAAAAATGCATCCTAAGGTATCCCTCTTGGTAAAGGAAGAACTTTTGAAGTTTCTAGATGTTGGATTTATTCAACCTATTAACTATCTAAAGTGAGTTTCCAATTTAGTTCTAGAGAAAAAGGAAACTAAATGAATTAAGTTATATACAAATTTTAGAGATATCATTAAAAGACCCACTTTAAATCTTCAAAATATTTATATGATAGTAGATATAATTGTTTTTCATGAGATGTTGTCCCTTATGGATGGATTTTCTAGGTACAACTAGATTTGGATAGAACTAGAGATAAACATAAAATTTCCTTCATCACCCCTTGGGGAACATTTTGTACAACTAATTCATTTTTCAACCTCCAAATTTTTAGTACCACATATCAAAGAGCCATGACCATCATATTTCATGATATGATAAATGATATTTTTGGGGATTATTGGATGATATCTTATAAAAATAAAAAAATAAAGTAGATCATCTGACCATCCTATGTTATATCTTATAGACTCCAAAAATATAAGGTTAGACTAAATCCAAAGGAATGTGTTTTTGGAGTCACATGAGGAAAGATCTTAGGGTTTATTTTTCTATATGTTGTTATGAAGTAGATCTAGATAAATTGAAATATATAAAAGAAATCCCACCTAGGAATATCACATAGTTACATAGCTTACAAGGAAAAATATAGGCTGTTATATTATTTATTACCCAATTAATAGACAAGTGACATCCTTTTTCACATCCAAAAATAATGTTAGATTCAAATGGGATCAGTTGTGCCTAATATCATTTGAATATATCAAAGAATACCTTTATAATATGTAATTTACAGTGGCACCTACATTAAATAGAACTTTATTAATCTGCATCTCAATTACACAACATATCTTAGGCCCTCTCTTAGCATAAAACAATGACAAGATATGAGAGAGTTCCATAAATTAATTAGAAAATAAATTTGTTGGGTGTGAGTTCAATTATTCCTCCATGGAGAAATATTCCTTGTAATAGTATTTTCCTGATATAAGCTTTCAGATTATATGTTTAATGCTACTACTCATCTCATTACCAAAGTTAACCCTTTGAATTACTTGTCCAAAGTAGCCCTTACTAGTAGAATGGTAAAGTAGGTCATAGTCCTTACTAAATTTGATATTTATCATGTCAATAAAAAGTAAATTAAATGGAAATTTGTTATAAATTAGTTAATAGAGGATCCAATTCCAAACCATCATCCTTTGATCACAAAAATTTTAGATGAATTTATCCTTCACATAAATGAATAAAAACCATGGAGATTATATTTTTATGCATCCTTTACCTCATCTAGTTTAGGTTCCAACATCCTTTTCATCACCCCTCAAGGTGATTTCATCCAAAAATTATTTTGCATCAACTTCTCTTGTACAAACAACATAGCAAAGTATTAAGCACTAGTTTTTGGTTGAAGATGTTAGTACAATGGAACATATATTATTTAAAAGTATTTGGTAATTCATAATTAGTGGTTAAAAATGTCAATGATGATTTCCTCATGAGCGATTAAAAAATTATACCTTGTAAGAACATGTTAGATAGTTGTAAGAAATATTTCTTAAATATATCTTTTGAGTAAGTTCACCACATTAACAATAAAGCTATTGATTCAATGATTATTATAATATATATTTTAGATATGCTTAATGAATCTCATGAGTATCAATTCCTTTTTCATAAATCATCCCTCCTTATGATATCCCTAAATTTAACAAGATATGCAACATTATTGGTCTTGACACTACCTAGTATGGTGACATCTATGCTTATCTCCAAAAAAAAAACCATTCAACCCAACATATCACCTACCAAATGTAAAAATCTTATTCACCATACCTCTCATTAAATCCTCCTTGAAAACACACTCTATTGTAGGGGCTATGATGGCACTTCACTTAGATGTCTCAATTTAGATGAGGCTAACCTAGCACTTTAAAAGTCAATAATGGTATTTGTGGTGCTCATAAAAAATGGCATGTGATCATAACTAATAATATCCTTTAAATAGGGTATTATTGGCCTACTATAGAATCAAATTCATATCAACATGTGAATAAATTAATATATTTTTAAAAAATGAGGACCTAATTCATGCAGAATTATAATCAAGCTTTAACCCATCGCAACCCCATGCTCATTCTCTACATGGGGTATCAATATTATTGGCAAGATTAAAATCCCACATCCTCCAATTGATACATATTCATCATCACTACTACCATGTACTTCACCAAGTGGTATAAAATAGTTCCACTTATTGTTATCACCAATATCCATATTTTAAAGCTCATCCTCAACCATCTAATTTTTCACTTTAGCATCCCATCCATCATTTATCATAGACAACATAAAATCCTTCAAAAACCTTGAAGTGTGATACCTATGCAAAAAACTCCATATCAAGAAAAATTAATCCACCTCATATTACCCACAAGGTAACAGCCAAGCTAAGGAATCCAATAAAAAATCATAAAAATTCTCAAGAAAATCATTAATGATGCTATCCAAGATTGGAACATTTAGCTAAATCTTGACCTTTCATCCTACCACACTAAAAATCACACTTGAAGAGGTTCCACCCCATATTCCCTTGCCTATGATGCCAAAAAAATCTAGCTAATTGAGTTTGAGCTACCATCATTATGTATGTCTTTGTGCAACCTTATCTTAAAAGAAGATTCCCAAGTGGCCTTACAAAATGACCTTGAACTCCTTGAAGAGCACCACATCCCAACTCTTAATCACCTTAAACTATACAAACATAGGTTGCATTGTAGCTATAAAATGCACATATACACTAGAACTTTTTTAGGTTGGATACCTTGTTCTTAAAGAAAACCAAAGAATACCAAACAAGATAAAGAAAAGAAAGGGAAAATTTGAGCCAAACTAGTCAAGTTGGATTATGTCATCACTACTAAATTTGGATTAGGAGCATAAAATCTATCTACTCAGATCATTATGAATTGGTTGATATTATGAATATTATACATTTCAAGGACTTATATGGCTAAAATTTAAAAAGTCTTCCAAATCCAAAAAACCAAAGAAATAGAAAATCAACAAATTTCTAAAAAAATTAAAAAATAGTAAGGTAAAAAAAATTCATCCATTGGTGAAAACCACTTATTTTGGTGACTTGGGAAATTACCATGTGATTAAAACTTGGTAATAATTTTTCATCTGTAGTAGGAAACCACTTTATTCTATGAGCATGTATCACTTTGTATTATTGCATTCATCACAATCCACCCATCCCTTCATCTCCTTTACCTTGGATTATAATTCACTCAAGCTCCATATCTATCATTTGTTATCATCCTTCCATCATTCATCCCATTCCTCTCTATTATCCCATCCACATTCATCACCTACTCATCTCATCCTCCTTCATGAGATTTCTCACCTATTGACACTCCATCTAACTTTCATTCCTAGCCACATATCACTTATCCATTCATTTACCTCACTCCATCCCTTTTGTTTTATTTTAATCCACTTTCCCTATACATTTTTCTTTTTCCTTAATTTTGTACTAAAATGGGGGCATCCCCTTGCTAACATTTCTTAGGGAATGGTTACCACACATATCACCACTGGGTTGAATGACCTTTTCATTTTTATCTATCATCACATCACATCCCTTTGAGTCCTTATACTATGATTTAATCCTTGTTTAGAATATTCCTCAATCCCCCTTTCATCCATCCCTTATCTCCTTCCACTCATTGTCTCATACACCTTGACTTCAACATGTCACTTGACACCAACTCATGTTTCTTCTATATTTTTTAATTATTATCTAATTTTTTTGTGTTTGTTTGTTTCCTCTTGTTCTAGTGCTCCATACATCAAACCATCATTATTTTCCTAGGATATTCTTCATATGATGGTGTGCCTCAAAACTGTGTCTTTTTTATCACTATGTTATTTATATCTTATTTTTTTGTATCAAACCATGTGTACATGACATACTATCATCATGATCTATTATATCACAATGCATAATGCTAGTGTTATATCAAATGATATTTTTCTCTTTGCACATGGTAATATTTATAGTTTTCACCACTCATCCATTTTTAAATATTTCCCATCCTTCTTGCACTTTTTCATTCTATATCCAAAAAATCATGTGTCGTCATAGCTACATTAAATCCTTGTGAGAAATTATTATCAACCATGTACATCCAGGAAATTTATAATCATATAATCCAATAATCCAAGTAGCATCAATCCACATGTCCAATCCTCATAAAATTTTAACTATATATTCATGGTCCATCTATCATTTAAATATGATTTCTCTCACATAATATTTTATTCACAATGACATGCCTTCTCATATTCCTTTGTATTTTAGGAGACCTCTTAGGCTCCATTATGCCCAAAATATCTCTTGAGGGGGCATCACCTCCTTCCTCATCTTTATTCTCCCAAGAAACCAAGGGAACCTACCACCAAATCTCCACTTCATCCCACTTTTTATTCTTCTTTGACACAATGCCACTTAGTCACAACATTGTATGAAAGATGGGGAAAATGTAGACATGTAATTTTTTCCTAATACATCCTTGTCCATAAATAACTAAATTATTGATTTATTTAGTTAATCCACTTCACCTAATGCACCACACCAAATTAAATAATTCTATTATTAGTTAGATGTTTTCCCTCACACAAAATTATAAATTTAATTATTTAATTATCCTATTTTTCAACTCACATGGCTTAAATAATTAAATAATGTTATTGTTTAATTAAGCTATATTCCCTTTACCAAATTCCAAGAATAAAGGAGCCACTAAAAACACTTGTCCTCCATATTCCTATGGTTGCTATAACTTACTAGTTTTATTAAATGCAATCATAGTTCTTCATTTTCAAACAAACCTCATCATGAATGTTGATCCTCTCCTCAATCATAAGAAAGTCTCCCTATTCATTCTCCATATTATATATTCTCTTCACATCTCCACCATTCATTATTCTTCCCAAAAATTTATAAATAGACACACTATCTCATGCATTTTATCATTTTCTATTATGATAACTATGTGTTGCCAAAATATGTCATTTTTGTGCAAAAAAAATCCATATTTCAATTTCTTGGAGAAAACCATATTTTTCCATAGAGTTTCATGATAACTTTTCTTTATTTCATGTTTGTATGTGTATTCCATTTGCATGCTCTATATGAGGTTTGTGATAGTTTATTTAATAAGAATTTTATTTATTTTTTTGCATTTGATTCCTATTATTAATTTAAAATACGGCTTACAATGAACTAACACAATATATTTATTTTAAAAATAAATATATTATTTATAAAATTTACATTTATAAATATTAATAAATTATAAAAATTCATAATTTTATTTAAAAATTAAATTAAAATTTATATTTTTTATATTATAGTTAGAGGTGATTATTAAATTGAGGTTTGCTTCTATCCATTGATTTTAACATAATTATATTCTAGAAAATTTATATTGTCACCAAAGGATATTGGTGAGGGTGTTTGTATGTTGCTTAATTAAACCATGCACCAAGGTCCAAATCCCCTATAAATGCAATAGATAACCCTAAAAATGAATACCCATCAATCCTTAGCTCTTTTTTAAAGAGGTATCTACACAAATTCATGCCCTAAGGCTACAAAAATGGCATAGGTTCGACATCAAACTCTCCAACTAAAGAGTCATATTGTCACATAACCCTTGGTTTACTAGTAGAACTAAATAACTCACAAAAAGTCAATTTGAGATCAAATATTGCAAAGTGGAAAACCCAATACCCTTTAAAGTGACGAGACAAATTCACATTTATAAATGTTAATAAATTATAATAGTGAATTAGTTTTATTTTAAAACTAAATTGAATTCTTAAAATTTTCATATCATAGTCAAGGTGACCATCAAATTCCAAGCTTATTTGTACCATTTTTCTAAACACAATTGACTTTGGCTGGACAATATCCCTCATCATTGACTCTCAACAAAAGAGGTATCAATTTAGATTTGTGCTCCCATATTAAAAACAATAAATAAGAAATGATGTCTAGATCATTCCCAAACAACTTTTACATAATGCATGCACCTTAATCCTTAACTCTCCACAAAAAAAACTTGTTCTCACATATCAAATTATAAAACCAATATAAATTTGACACAAAATCTTTCAACAATAAAGCAAAATAATAATTAAAAAAAAACCAATAATGTTATCACGTAAGCCTTAGTGTATTGAGCAAGTTAAATGACTCACAAGAATCTATTCAAAATCAAAGCTGTCAAACAGAAAAATAATATTACTTTCAATACGATTGATATGACTGGTTCCATACATCTCTCGTGGATCACAGAATCAAAAAGTCTGTCATGGTGCAAATATTTATAGAAATATAAAATGGTTTGGTCCAGTGCACTGTCATGACACCTCCATTGGCTCACGACGCAGTCCAGTCAAGCATTCCCAGTCACATTATAACGTAACTGAAAATTCAACCATCAACCCTAAACTTCGGTGGCCTGTTCAGCTTTTATAATACAACACATTTTACAAACATGCGCATTACCCTTTCTATCAATGCTCTCTCGACAGATACTTCAATCTTATTGAAAGAAAGTTAGTCAAGGCACACCAGAAGCAAAGTCAGTCAAAAGACAGGAGCCCATTTCACATGTTACATCCAACAGACAGTCACTTGAGAGACAAGACATTGACAGAGTCAAGAGGATAACAACAGGTGCTTTGCACACTTCTCAATTCATTCCAAATACCAATGAATGCACATTATTTTCCTGGTATCAAAATCTTTACGTATTGAATGATGGTGTGAAGACTGTGAAAGAATGATGAAAATCCAACATGATACGTCACGGTTGGTGAGTAGTGGGCATAGAAATCTGTAAAGTTTGGCAAGTGGAGTCTGGAATGAAGATTTTCAAAGGTTGGACTGGTGTATACAGAGGTAACAGATGAGGACCTCAGGTTTTAATCATTTAAATAATGATTATTATAGTATATCATGAAAAGTAAATGTTCCATTTTTTCAGTTGATTGGAGGTGGTTCTGGTTTTTTCCAAAAGTGATCGATGCCACTGAGAGCGGGCTTCTTCTCTTTGACCAGACAAGTTTTACCATTCAATGGTCGTTGGGACCCGGTTCTGTGGGTCTGTTTTGCAGATTATTTTTTTCACTGGCCCGGCCAAACTTGTTCCATGGTCCTGCTTTTAGTGTATTTTCCATTTGAAATTGATTTCTATTATAATAATAATAGTTCTCCCTTTTAAAATTATATATTTAATTTGTTTTCTAAACTAATTAGTGTCATATTTGCGTAATATTACACCATGTTAGTTTATTTAAAATATGTCATTTAATTTGATGATGTGCAGGACAGCTATAGATATAGTATTTTTATAGTTTATCAAAATGAAATAGAATGCCTTTACGACAATCTTATCCAAAGACTTGTAAAAGTTCTTAGCTAATCCAAAGACTTGTAAAAGTTCTTAGCTAATATAAAATTAGTATAATAATCATAATTCTCCATTTTAAAATTTATGCATTTAATTATCTTTTAGAAATCAGTTAATGTCATATTTGTGTAATATTACAAGTTGTTAGATTATTTAAAGATTACAAATAAAAATGCAATCTGATGATGTGTATGATAATAAAAGATATGATATTTTCACAATTTATGAAAATGAAATTTCAGCAAAATTGTATGACAATCTTATTAAAAGAAGTAAAAATTATTAACTAATGTAAAATATAAAGAAAAGACACATGTTAATTTCTTCCAAAATAAAAAAGGTCTTTTGACTTTAATCTATAGCATGATAATAGATTTTGCGTTTATATTGAAATATGAATTAGATCCCCCTCAATCACCTACCAAATATATATTTTGAATTGACTAAAGCTACTTTTTAAGTGATTGATGCTATATAGACTAACTAAAAAGTTCTTTGAAAATAACGTGTGATCATTTTTCGTATTATACTAGGAAACTAAGAAAATAATTGATAAATGCTATACTATTTAGAACTCATGATAACTTTAGGATCAGTATATCCTTTAATTACCATAATTTACCATGGTCACCTATTATCAACTATTTAAGGTTGCCTTTAGTTGAAACTCTTGTTATCAAAGCTCTTAAGATTTTTTTTGCAAAACATTTACATCATCAGAGATTTAGTCATGTTTAGAGATTAGTTTATGTGACTTACCTTCTTAGTGTTGATTTGTCTTCCATCATTTGCATACAAGAGTTCATTCATGTTATTGGAATATCACCAATTGGATATTTGATAATCTTGATAATAATCTAATATTAATATACAAATTTAACACTTATTGATTACCAAGATCCTAAAACAGGAAAGGTAGAGCATATGATGGCTAGAATGCAAAAATATTTACTCCTACTACACTTGTTTGTAGTAGGCCACACAACTTATAATACATTTCATAAAAATCTAAAATATTATGTAGGTCTTAGCATCTAAGCCTTCTAAACACCACTTCAAGATCATATGTAATATGAAAGTTCTAGCATCAATCCTTCCAAAATAAAAAATCAATTGAATTATTACTACAAATCAATAGTATTCTAGCAAATAATCACAAAAAACAACAAGACAAAATATTATTTTATTGATGCTACAAAATTACCAAAATCTTTGATACTCATTTGATTTCTAATGAGTAACATAAAACCAAATACTATATGTAATAGCTAGATCACATATTCTAATATATTGTGAAGCTACGTGAACTAACATCCTATGAGGTTATAACCAAATATAGAAATACAATAACAGAAATAATCAACTATAAGAAAAATGAGATCAAATGCTCTATATATAAGACATATATAATTTGATTATGTGTATGATAGTTATAGTATGATATTTTCATATGTTATGAAAATGAAATAAAATGGCTTTAATCAAGTTTTATGAAAATCTTATCAAAAGATTTGTATAAGTTATTAGCTAATGTAAAAAAAATTATCATAATAATCTTAATTTTTTACTTTAAAATTATAATTTAATTATTTTTAAAAAATTAATTAAAGTCATTTTTGTGTAACATTACAAGTTATTAGCTTATCTAAAAAAACTACAAAGAAAAATACAACTTGATAATGTGTATGATAGTTATAGATATGATATTTCTACAATTTATGAAATGAAATTTTAGTAAAGTTATATGACAATCTTATTAAAATACTCAAGTATAAATTATTAGTTAACATAAAATATTAAGAAAATACACATGTTAATTTGTTAAAAAATAAAAGTCTTCGATTTTATTCCATAGCATAATATTAGATTTTATTTTTTGATAAAAAAATGAATTAGATCTTCCTCAACCACCTACCAAAGATGTATTTCAAAGTGACTAAAGGTACTTTATATTTGATTGATATATTTTAACTTTATATATGGATTAGCTAAAAAATTCGTTGAAAATTATGTGATATTTTTTTGGTATTATACTAGGAAAATATGAAAGTAATTGATGAATGGTATACTATTTAGAATTGGTGATAGCTTTAGGATTGGTATGTCCTTTAATTACCATATCTTACCATGGTCACCTATTATCAACTACTTAAGGTTACCTTTAGTCAAAACTCTTGCTATCAAAGCACTTAAGGTTTTCTTTTTCAATCACATCATCAAAGATTTAATCATTTTTAGATATTAATCTATGTGACTTGCCTTCTTAGTATTGATTTTCTTCCATCGTTTGTATTAAAGAGTTAATTAATGTTATTTGTTTGTCGTCATTTGTATATTTGATAATCTTGATAATAACCCAATATTTATGTATAAATTTAACACTTCTTGATTACCAAGATCCTAGAATGGGAAAGCTAAGAGCATACAGTGGGTAGAATGCAAGGAAATATTTAAGTATACGATACTTTTTTGTGGTATGGCACATAAATTACAATGCATTTTATGAAAAATATAAAATATTATATGGGTCTTGGTTGCTAAGCCTTCTAAACACTACTTCAAAATCAAATATAATATGAAATTTCTAGTTGCAATCCTTCCAAAATAAAACATCAAATGAATTCTCACTAAAAATCAATACTATTCGAGTAAAAAAACATGTAAAATCACATGATAAAATATTTGTTTATTGATATTGGAAAATTATAAAAAATATTCAATACTCAATTATTTTCTAATGAGTAACATAAAACCAAGTAATATATGTAGCATCTAGATCACATATGCTAATATAATGTGAAGCTACAAGCTAATATCCCATGAGGTTACAACGAAATAAAAATTTATATAATAGTAGAAAGAATAAACTATAATAAAAATAAGAACAAATACTCATAATTGGATAAATACGCATTAGAAATATAAATAGTAATGCTTAGTGGAACAACTAATAAAAAAGGAGAAATAATATGGGAAAAATATTATACCTTACAATAGAAACTTCACCAAACACTCTACATAGGTGCATAACTATCAAATCCTTTAAACTAATGCTTCAAACCAATTTATATCTATAAATAGATACAATAGGTTGTAATGCATGGAACAATAGTCAACAATATTGAAAATAACTTACAGTAGGATGGTGTAGTTCTTTATAATCATTCTAAAGTCTAAAATTGGGGTTAGGGAGCCCTTGAAGGGTTACGCCTCTATCTAAGACTAACATGGTTTCTATTGTAGTTGTACATCCTTCCCAAAATCTCTAAACTCACCTCCCAATCTATTATTATCACAATAAAATGTGAAATGGAGACTCTTCAATTAATAATATATTCTTGAAACCCTTTTATAAGAAAAATTATATAGTATAGAAATAAATATAGATTAATAGATAAAATATTGAAACCTTTCAAAAATATGAATACTAATATACAAACTAGAATCTTCTATATTGTCAAATTATTCTTTGAACTATAGTGTGATATTATAGTGGTATGGATTACCATAGTAGCAATATAGATTAATGTGGTAAACTTTATAATCTAAAAATATTTAATAATACTCATGAAACTCTAACTCCTTGAATCCTTTTAGCACATTAATGATCCTTGAATGAAATAATTCGATTGGATAAGATGGATTTTATCCTCCAAATTTTGATGTTAATAAGGTTTTCATCCTTAAATATGGACATGAGATTTTAACTTTTGGTGATCCCACAATAATGGGTTACAATTTTTGGCCAAACTTGACATTAAAATCAGGATCTTTCACCAGACATTCACTTTCTTACACCTATAGCAGCTAAACCATTAAGGTTTTGAACATGAATCAAACTATTTATTTGTTATATATTTTGTGTAGATTCTAATTATATTTTTTTAAAAAAATTAAAAAATAAATTGTGAATCATTTTATGTAATTTTTAATAACTTATTTTTTCTACTAATCAACATTTATAAAAACTAATGTTTACTTCGACCCATGTAATTTTTTTTATAGATATGATACAATTCTAATTTTTAAAATACAAATTTTTCACACCAATATCTAGGGAATGAATAGTTTTTCATAATTTTTTGTTACATATATTTGTTTTAATTAATTTTCCAAGTCAACGTAATTATAATTTGGATAGAAGTGTACTTCAGCCCGCATAAATTTTTTTGTATTCATTTGAATTAATTTATTATTTTTTTGTTGGAATAAGGACATCAATACCTAGTGCACATGTATTTTTTAGAAATTTTTTTCTCTATTTTTCTATTTTTTCGTATGTGTGAAATAAAGAACTTGATGTTCATTGAAAATACTACATTCACGAGAAATAAAAAATAAATATAATAATCAAATTAAACATATTTAAAATTATTCTTTTTGGGAAGCTTATAATAAGGGCTACAAGATTACAAAACATAAATTTTAAATGAATTCATTTGATCACCCAAAAGGTAAATCAAAAGTGGTTTCTTATCAGCATTTTGATAGGTGTAGAGGAGAGTCGATTATAGGTATGGTTTAAATCTAACAAGGTTCTATTCAAGGGGGTTTGATCTAAGGGGGTTTGACCAATCCCTCTTTAATTAAAATAATTTAAATGGAACCTTTAAATTCAAAAATCATTGTATTTTCTAAAAATATGTGATTTCAGGCAAAAATCAGGATGTCCCAAAAAGTGTAACCCATTATTGTGGTAGCATTGTCGAAGGTTAGAAATAGGTGTTTGATCACAAGATAATATATGATTACTCTTCTATTTCCAACTCTTCTTTTATAGACTCGTGTAGTCTCACAACATGCCCAATTTTCTTTTGGAAAAATAAGGACCCCCTTTTTTGGCAGGTCTAGCTTGCTCTGTAGTATCAACAATTTATCTAGGTCCAACAAAATCTTAGATTTAGTTACTCTTGATCAAAATCACTTGGAAATTTCTCATAAGCTCAAAATCCAAAATATGGTATTCCAAATGGTGGAGATTTCATCATAGATGGAAAGAACACTGAAAAATAACATGGGTTACCTTTAAGAATTTTTTAAAATATTCAAAAAATAAGCAAGTTATGGCTCAGTGGGTATTTTATGCGTTACGAAAAAAAAAGTGTAGTAGCAACGAAAAAAACTAAACTTTCCAAAAACCCAAAATTTCAAACAACTCATAATTTCCAAAAACCTGAAATTTCCAAAATGCTAAAATTTCTAAAA
>VDFB02197522.1:0-21393 GCA_007258455.2 Sequoia sempervirens | reverse complement strand
GATTTAGAGTCAATGACATGGCGACCCTATCTTGATTGTGAGCAGTGGTCAGAGGATGATATTGAGATGTCATTTTTGTGCCAATCTATGTACCTGATTGGTCGGGCATGATTCATCATTGAGAGATTCTTGCTATTAAGGGTACTTAGGTAGTATGGCAAGGTCCAAGGCATGCCCCCAGGGAGTGGCCCATTATGCATGGAGACGGATGGATGGGACAGAGTGGGGACCTATTTTGTCATATGATGCAATAGTGCAGGCATTCCAGGGTTTACAGGCCATCATTTGGGAGATTCATCTAGAGATTATAAAGGATTTGTTATCATAGGAGTATGCATAGTACTTCTTCTTACATCCATTCCCATGGATCTCTAGCCCAGATGAGCCAGTGCCATTGTTAGATGATGAGGATAGGGTAGTAGTACATGGGTGCAAGCAGAGGAGAGATGGGGGAGATGAGGAGGAGGAGGAGAGCAGTGATGAGGGAGATGGAGATGGAGATGGAGATGGAGGAGGAAGAGATGATGATGAAGGTGATGGTGATGGAGGTGATGGGGGTGGTGGAGGTCTAGCTCTTGATGTTCAAGACTTGAGAGTTCCTCGGAAGAGGTGATCATTGGTGGTTGTTTCCCAGTAGCATGCAGAGATCCAATTTCCCTCTCAATAGCAATAGTCTCAAATTACTACATTACAGGTATAGGTTCAGACATTGTAGGGTCAGCTTGCATAGGTGCAGGCTTTGCTAGCACAGACACAGGGGCAGATACATACACAGGCATAGGCCTAGGCTCAGATGTAGTCATAGATGCAGGGGAAGATTGCCACACTTACTGCCGAGAGGGACATCTTGAGACTATGGGTTGATCAGAGGGAAATAGCTGAGACCTGCAGAGAGCT
The DNA here is from genome assembly GCA_007258455.2 of Sequoia sempervirens. NCBI lineage: Eukaryota > Viridiplantae > Streptophyta > Pinopsida > Cupressales > Cupressaceae > Sequoia > Sequoia sempervirens. The sequence continues at coordinate 20,496 of VDFB02197522.1, read as the reverse complement.
TTGTTACTGCAGCAAATGTAATCTCACCTCTGAGGCATAGGTACAACACTCTACCAAGGGAGGCAAAGTTTTATGACCAAAGTATCATGAGATCATTCCGCCAGAGCACCAAGAGAGTTATGCATTGTGTTCCAGCTAGGGACCTAGTTTTAGACCACTAGCGAGGTGTTACACAAATCCACTTCCTCGAGATCCCAGGGATCCTGCACAGTTCATCTCAGGAGGTATTATCCTGATGTTAGCAACTGGCTCTAGGGGAGCACCACACGATGATGACAGATTTGTTGTATTTTGGGACATGATGTATACTTCTTGATTCAGTTGAGACACTATGATATACTACCATTTTTTATATTGATGTATCTCTTTATACCTTTGAATATCTTTGTACATTTTGATATTATGATTTTGAGGTTATATGATATGCGGCAATGATTATCGATCTATGTGTTTATATGATTTATGATGGATGCATTTTATTTTTGCTTTATGATTCTTATGTTATGTTCTATATGATGATGGTTTGATATGTTATGGATGCAAATGATGAAACATGCATTATGATTCTATAATGCTTTATGAATGATGCCTATATGATACATGTGATGGATCTTATTATACCGATGAAATGTGATTTTTTTTATGTTTTTCTACTTTTCTAATGCAAATAGATGATGCAATGAATGGATAAATGTATGATAATGTTAATGCATGAGTGAATGGATGGATGGAATGATCATATGATGGTGCATAGTTCTATGCATTTATGATCCTTATATGATGCATGCCTATGTAATGATTATGTGGTGTATGCAATGATGATATGATAAAGCATGATTGATGATTCTATATGCTTAATGGATGATTTTCTTATGCTATGTGAGATGGATTTGAATATGCAAATGATATGTGATGTTTGTGTGCATTCATGTGATGATTATGCTGCTCCAGTTAGTCCTTTGTCAATCTTGGATTTGAGTAATAACAACTTCATCTTCACTATTGGTTTTAGATGTTCATAAAAATGGAATTATATCCTTACTGACCAGTCATGTTTCTCTACAACTTTTTCTTCTTGGAAATATTACTCTGCTAGATATGTCTTTCAATCTTCTTATACCATGTCATGTTCTTCAGTAACTTTTTCTTCTTGGAAATCTTACTCTACTGTATATGTCTTTCAATCTTCTTAATGGACCATTTTCTTAATCCATTAATAATAGATTAAATGATTTTGATTATGCAAGTGAGATGCAATGCACTTCTTTTTGTGTTTTCTGATGTGGATATTATGATGTAATGCATGGATGGATGAATGATGTGAGAATGCTTTCTAATGTATGCAAATGATGATGCAACTGATGTGCAACTATATGAGAATGATGTGATTTTGGTAATGTTAAATGTAATCAATCCATTAATGCTAGAGATATCATCATTGTGAAATTTGTTTCAACCTTGGAAAACCCATATAAATACAGATGCAAATAATCGATATGAATGCACCTAACTTAACCATGCCATCTAGTATGCAGTTATTAATACTCATAACAACCAATTTTGTAGTGCTTTATCATCATTGAGCTTTTAAAATGTTGAAAGTGAGTACAAACATTGATGATATAATTAGACCATGATGACTTGAGTACTACTTCCATGATTTTTGATAGTGGAAGTTAACACAAGCATCCAGGTATAATTGAATTGAGATAACCTGAGTATTTCTTACGTAAATAGACAAGAGTTAACCATTTTCCTATGAAAATTCAGAATATCATCAATGATACTTTGTAGAGCATGTCCCACAACAATTTGCATAGTAGTAATGATCAACTCATAGATAGCAAACAAAGAAAAATCACACTCCTTGGCCACTCTAGCTCAATACATCATCGAGTTGCTCCAGAGATATGACAACAAAAATCAAAGTACACCAATTGAACATTCATGCTAAAGTGATAAAGCCATGATTCAAAAGGAAGATCATCCATTTAAATTTGATTTGATTTGATTGATTTATTTGTTTGGATATGGATGGTTGATGTGTTCATGGTTGTGATTGATGTTCAATGTCAGGTTGCACTATGATCATTGTGTTTGATGTGTTTTTCTACTATTGTTTGTCTATTGGTTTAAGCTCAAAGTATATTTCCCCCAGTGAGTTCAAGATTTTTCCCCCAATCTAGGGTGAGACACAACCACAATGCTAGGATATGTACATGAAGCTTTTCGATGATGGGTAGAATGATTGCAAAAGTGAATGGTCGGCATGCTCAAATAGATGGAAAAGCTAACCTATCACAAATAGTGCTTGTTGCCAAGTTTTCACTACATGTTTTTATTGCACTTTTTTTAGATTTTATGATTTTTTTCTTTTTCTGATTTTTTCACTTTTTGTATTTTTCTTTTTTTATGATTTTTTTGTTGTTACCAAGATGCCTATTTGTCAGGTTTTCATCAAGGAAACCATTTTTTCAGGACATTTTCTAATGTTTTTGTATTTTTTCAATACTTTTTCCAATGCACTGAATGATTCAGGTGTAGAATTTCTTGAGATGTAGGTTGTTGAGGGGTTCATCAAACAAATCCCCTTCTAGTGTGGACAACTAATATGCTCTTGATCTGAAAATTGATACAATAACAAAGGGACCTAGCCAGTTTGGTTCAAATTTCCCTTTCTTCTCTCGATCCTATTGATTATGGGGGTTTTCTTTCAGGACTAAGTCACCTACCTGAAATGTTCTAGGCTTTACTCTATGATTGTAACTTCTAGATATCCTCTGCTGATAGGCTTTCAGGTGATCAACTTCTTGTTGACGATGCTCATCCAACAGTTCCAACTCTTGTAGCCTTGAGACTCGATAGTCTTCATTTGAAATGATCCCCTTTAGTGGCACACAGAGTGATGGTAGTTCAACCTCAATAGGTATAATGGCCTCTAATCCATAGACTATAGCATAGGGTGTGGCTCCTATCGGGGTGTGGATACTAGTTCTATAAGCCCACAAAGTAGGGTTCAATTGAATGTGCTAGTCACGTCCAACATCGTTGATGGTTTTCTTCAATATTTTCAAGATGGTTTTGTTCGAGGCCTCTGCTTGGTCGTTTCCTTGAGGATAGTAAGGTGTAGAAAACTGATGTTGGATATGAAACCTCTCACACAGTTCTTGGACATCCTGATTCTTGAAAGGTCTGTCATTTTCCATGATAATGGATTGAGGAATTCCATACCGACAGATGATATAATTCAGGATGAAGGATGCAATTTTTTTTCCTATGATGGTGGTTAGGGGAACAATTTCAATCCACTTCGTAAAGTACTCTATGTTTGTGATGATGAACTTGTGTCCATTTGATGAAGATGGATGAATTTTCCCTACAAGGTCCATACCCCATTGACAAAAAGGCCATGTTGATGCAAATGGTTGTAATTCTTGTGTTGGTACATGTATCAGGTTTCCATGATTTTGACATTTTTGGCACTTTTTGACATATTGAAAAGACTTCTTCTCCATATTCAGCCAGCAATACCCCAAATGTAGGAGTTTCTTAGCTAAAGTTAGGCTAAATTTGAATGTGTGCCACACCTTCATGAACCCTCATGTAAAGTGGTTTCAACTTTGTTACTTTCTAGACAATCGGCTGGTAGAGTACCATCAAGACCCCACTCAAGAAAGTATGGTATGTGCAGGATCAAGGTAAGCCAAAAAGTGGCTTTTATATGATGGGTATGTGTAGGTATGTGGCTGGATCACTCTTTTTTACCCAAAAATTGATGAATGAAAAGCAAGTTCTTTAGAGATTCTTAGCTGTCCACCAATATAAATTATGATTTACTTTTAATTTAATAAATAATTATTACTAATTTTCTATTTGAATTACAACTAAAGTCCTAATCGATAGGTTGGATTGAAAAGTACCTGTAGCTAAATAGTATCACATTTTTTGATTCTCAAACATACATTACATTATAGCGTTTCCTACATAAATTATATATCAAAAAATGAATTTCAAGTGAAGTCAACTGCTAAGGTGGTTAGACATAAGAGTTTTTATATTTTTAAAAATTTGAATTAAAAATTCATAATTAATTGTTTACTTGGAAAAAGATTACAAAAAAATATGCATCACATCGAGACATGAGTTCTCTACTTATATCTAAAATATTAAAAAATATTATCATTTTATTGTGGTTAGGTGGTCAAACATACACCTACTTCTTATTTTTTCCTAAAGTTCTATACTACTAAGATTGAAATTCCCCAAATTTTCTCGTTCAAATAGATTTTTTTAAATAAACCCAATAGTTTAGAAACCACATTCAATTTGTTACAGATTTTATTCTACATATTTTTGAAATAATATAGATAACTTATTCAAATTTTTATGTCAAGTTGTCAACTCTATTTTTTTGAATTCTTTTGCCAATTTAAGGGCCTTTTTCCATGATGATCCCGCATTCATATACCTATACATCACCTATCAAGGTATGTCGAAATGTTGTTGAATAAAGTTTCATTTGGCTTTTGGGATAAATCGGTGAGGGTATTGTCTTTAGATAGGTGTAGATCTTCCTGTAGATAGAATCTTCAGCCTCCACTAGATGGTATATGACTTGGGATTCAAGGTTATCATAGGCAGGGTTAAACAGTTGTTCCACCATGAACTCATAATAGGCTCATTTTTTAGGTATCTATAGGAGAGAGGAAATGGTATCCATAGCATCAACAACTTTGTGATCCCCTCTTAGAATTTTCTCAAATTTTATCTCCACAAATTACTTCTTGAAATCATCAACCATTCTCTTTTATATGGTTGTTAATTTAATTTTAGCTTTTAGTTGAAATCAGGTAACTTAGTGTTCATTATTTTTGTGTTTGTTGTTTAAACATTTAAAAGATAAACCATAGTTTGCTAAGTCATCAATATGCATGAAAGAGATTGTCAAATGAAACTGATTACATTTTATTCCAATGTTACAATTACAACAAATGAGAAAAGAAACCATACGTATACAAATTCAATCTTTATTGATAATCATGAAGCAAAATGTCCCCTACGTCAAGGGAACTATTTACTTATTCAATGCAAAATAAAGAGCCATGAATATGCAAAAATAGAATGTGAATATATAGTGGAAACCAACATTCGAATGACTATTTTGAAGGTGTCATCTCGCCTCGAAATAGCCCTTCCTAGTTCCATAGTGCTCCCATTCCCGCATCTATCAATAACAATGATGTTAGAGCAAATGAAAGATCTCAAACCCATGAACACCTACCTATGCATGTATAAATTGATCCCTAAGTGCATTAAATAAGAATGCAAACCTTGGAAGTCCTGGAAAACAATGAAGTCATCAAACACATCCAAAATATGCATCTATTTATCTAACTTGTTTGCTTTATGTGCAAATTTAGGACAAGTCTTGTTACTATTCTGATTTAGTTAAATATAACACGTGGGGTAAATGTGGCTCCCATGAGGGTAGAGCTCAACATGCTTTGAGAGAAATAGGAAATTGAGCAACTTGATCAAAGATATACATGTTATCAATGCATTAAATCAATATGGAATCACACCAGTTGATCAAATTTCATTATCATATTCAAAAGATGCATCAAGTTCAATTATGCATCTCTTAAATAATGAGGGAGAAATCCAAAGTATTATTAGGTCCCTCTCACCTTAACCCTATTGGACAACCACACATCACATAGGACGGTGAGCTTTTAGGTCACTGACATAGGTAACATGTTTCTGCCAACTAAAATCAAAGTGAGGAGATAGTGTTAAGTGTTGCACATGATTGAAAAGGTAAACAATTGTTGTAGAAATCAGCTAGAAAACATGTGGGGCAACAAGCATTGTGAAATTCATGAGGGTTGGGATAGTCCTAAATAAAAATGCATACTATATGTCATGAACAGGACAACAACAATGGATAAAATCATGATCTCATGTATATGGGTGGCAATAAAAAATGTATGCTACATGACAGCAAGGGTAGTCACTACATCCATTAAGGGAGCAAGTGAGCCATGTTTTCACTTTGGTAGTAAATGATAAACTGTGACTATGCAATGCAATGAAAAGTGTAGACAACAAACAACAAGGAGTAGCCTCACATGCATCAATCAAATCACACTGGATAGAGGCTCAAGGTGAACAGGACAATGTTATATAATGGAAGCATGTAGGGTGTACAAGTGCTCTACATGGTGTTGAATTACTAATAATTTTATTTTAGGAAAATGGGATGTTTTCAGCCACATATATTATATAACAATTGGTGCATGGGGGTTTTCAGTTGCTTTTTCTCAGGGTAATGGCAACATATATAAATTCATAGTCTTGAATTATGAATACAAATTTCAGTGCAATCTCTCAGAGGTGATGAAAGCATGAGGCTTTGCTACTAAATTTAATGCATGAATGAGATGAGAAACTAGTATCACATGCTAGTATGAGAAGGTATTCATGACAGAGCATACTTTTTTTCATGACAAATGAACATGGCTACTTGTTTTCTGTAAAATTTCTGTGAGATCATGGCCAGAAGAGTGAAATGAAAAATCAAAGGATCCATGATTTACTTCCCTCATGTGTGTGGTGGGGTAAAAATGCTTAAGCTAAGGTCATTCATCATTATTCCTTGAGGACTTTAGTTAAGAATATCAGAAAATGAGATAAGTGAAAGTCATGTAGTGCTTTCTAGATTACAAATATGATAAGCTTGAAAGCATTCCAATCATGTCATACAGGACAACAACAAAGACAAATGTCTTTTGACTTTACTGAAGGAAAACAAGAGATGGTCACAAGAGATTGCATCACAAATGAAGAAGAAAGAACTTGAGTAGTAAAGCTTTCCAACTGCCTTGTTCGATGTCACATAATAATCAACCACAACTTTCATCTACATTTTCTTGAGTTGCTCAAACCCAAGGATTACGTCCACAAGTGATATATGCAATTGATAATAACTTTATTAATGGAAATGGGGAAGCAGTCAAGTTTCACAACTTACAAGTGTAACTTTTAATGGGAATGATGAAAAGGAAGTAATGTAATATGCTTTTAATTGATAAATCAATACAAAACAGGGAGGCTTCCAATGCAATGTGCATCTACTTTAAATGAACAGAGGTTTCAATGCATGGGAAACCCTTGGGATGCATGAGCATAATCTATTGAATATCTCAAGATGACTATAGTCCTTCAAAGGAAAAATGTGATTGTGAAGGTTAGAATTCGAGTAAGCAACATGATAATCACATTCGGTTACAGAAAGAAATATCTACAGTTGATGAACAAAAGGTGGATTGCACATGCATAACTGAATGTAATAGGAAATAGAAATGACAAAATAAACATTTTTTGATGCAATTGTGAAGGTCAGAAGAACATATCAGCTATTCAACATCACTGCAATGGTCATTCTATTTCAGAAAAGAGTACAAAGAGCTACACATTTCTTATGTCAGTGCATTCTTAAAAGATGACTCAATTCATGATGGGGTTTATCAAAAAATGCAAAATGCAAAATGCAAGATGGTTTTTCTTTCCAAATTAGGACCTCAGCTGGATCTATTTCTGTAGAAAAAGAATACAGAAAAATAAAAACAAACATAGCCTTCATGATAACAAGAGTTACATAATGGAAAAGAAGTATAGTCCTTTGACTTATACCCATGCAATGGCATTGAATCATTCTCAACCATTTCTTCCTTTCAGGGAAACATTGTCTTGCACGAAACAATTGACAGAGGAATCAATAGAAAAAAAAATGGGGGCCTTGAAGAATTTCAATCATGCATCTATGTTTTTATAGAATGAATATCAAGCATTTGGCTGCCATGGGTTTCTTTAAAACCTAGAAATTTATAAGTTTGGAGGTTCAGTATAAGTAAAATCATAATAATGCAAGCGAATACAAAGAATGCATGGAGGTTCTTTTCCTAGAAAATAACAACAAAAACATTTAAAAGCTCAGGCATTTTTGTTCACCTATGGACAAAATTTGAGTCATTTTCTTCAAAACACCAAAACCCACTTGGGGTTTTTTTCAAAAATACAATCTTGCTACAAATTGAAGGAAACCCACTTGGGTTTTTGCAAAAAATTGCAGCTATATCCGTGACCTAGAATCTATGTTGTTCTCTTCAGGAACACAAAAAACCATTTGGGGTTTTTACTAAAAATACAAATTTCTTCAAATGAACAAAAACCCACTTGGGGTTCGAGCAAAAAATTTCAAAATTCAAAATATTGAGAGTTTGTAAGATACTCAAAACAAGAAATGAATGTACAAAACACATTTCATATGTTCATAGAGAATCACAATCTTGCTACAATCTTGCCACAACCAGAAGAAATTGTGTTTTTCTGCAAAAGGCAACAAAACCCAACTGGATTTCTTGGTGAAGTTGCAAGTTTAGAGCCTTTCAAAAGGCTAGTATGGGTTTTCTTAAAAGCAAATAATAAATATGAGAGCCTATTTCTTTCATTTTACTTCTACAGGAGAGCCATTCTTCCATTCTTAGGTTACAGCCTCAATGGCCATGTTTTCTTCAAAATATTGGGGTTTTCTTCTTTCAAGGAAAATGCAAAAGGAAATGAAGAATTTATGCTTTATTAGTCATAATGGAGACTCGAAGTGAGCTCTGTTTCTCAAAATCTAAGGAATATAATCAATTCAAGGAATACCTGGAGTTGTTGCTCATATTTTTGGCAACTTTCAGGATTCTTTTCTTTTACCAAAAGCTTCTTTCAAGCTTATCATGGTGGCTATTAAAAGTGGAGAACAACAAAAGAGAGCAAAAATGAAATGAAAATCATTAGAGAATGCTATAGGCCACAACCAAAATCAATGAAATGACCTTAAAATGATATGAAAAACCAAGTTTTGATGCAAAAAAAGGGCATTTACCTCATTTTCCACTGTTTTCCTCAAGAAATCACCACAAAAACTAGTCAAAATCTCCATATTTTGTCTGTGCAATTGAAACCCTAGCGGCAACATGTCTCTGCCAAAATGCTCGATGGCCAAATGATGTTTTTTTCACATTCTTCATATTTTGTTACTTAGGGTTTGACCCTATTTTGATGCCAATGGGAATTTTGTCCCATGTTTTTAAAAAAATGAAACCTATGTTAATGCAAAGTGGGGGCCGAGTCATAAGTTCATGACTTAGGCATTTTATGCCTTAAGTCTTGATACCTTATTTCAAATTTGCTAAGTGTTTCAAACATGAAACATATAAAGTGTGCCAAGTCACAGATAATTTGCCTTTGACCTTTGATCATGAATTTTATGGTGCCTTGAAGATTATCAATTGTGCCTTCCAAGGAGTGTGGAAGCCTTTTATGCCATATAGACCCAATTTGAGCCTTTTATTTTGCCTTTGAAAATCAGAAGATGTTGACCAAACATGTAGCCTTGGAGTGCATAATGAAGTGAGTAAAAATGATCAAGTGTCTTGGAGGATTTTTTATCTTGTTTAATTCTTTTAAAAGCATTTTGACATTTCTTTATATTTTTGCATTTTGTTTCAAAGTATAAAAATATCATTTAAGTGATTTGCTAATCACTTTGATATTATTCACATGCAAATATAATGTAATCTAATATTGATGGTGGGCCCTCTTATTTTTTTCTTTGAAATGTAAAATAACTTAATTAAGTGGTGTATTATGAATCACCTAATCAAGTTATTATCTTTAATCACTTTTTGGAGTCTTGTGTTTTAAAAAACACACCTATTGCATGAGTTAAATCCGGGAGACAAAATGATGACTTGCAGACATGAGGAGAGTGTGTGAGTGAGGAATATAACTAGTTTGGAGAAACGTGTGCCATTTTGGAGGCTTTTTTATCACCCCTTTAGTGTGATCTTGCACTTGGCTTGACTTTTCACCATTTTGGAGGCCTTTTGGAGTGTTTTTAGAAGGTTCCTTTTTGGCTTTTGTGCCTCATCTGACCAGAACCTTCTAGATGGGCAGGCATGAGAGTTGTGTGATCTTTTCTCTTAAGTATATTCATTTTGGGCATTTTGGGGAGTTCTTTCTTTCCAGCAGTGGGATAGCTTTGTTTTGGGAGCTATTTTTCATCATGGAGCAGTATTGTAACTCAGATGGACTTGTGATACAGTAAGCACTTTGAATTAATAAAAATAGAGCATTTTATCTTCTCATTTCATGTTTCATGGTATGATGTTAATGATTGATCAATTTGTCTTATGAAAATTTATCTTTCCTTGCAAACTTGTCTCATGTTTAGGCATCTGTTTAGTAGAAAATGTATGTTAACAAGTTATAAGTTGTGTTATTTAATAGTGTTGTTAGTTGTGAAACCTATTTTTTCCTTCTAAAAGCCCTGTTTAGAGATCTCCTTATAAATTACTTATGTAAACTGCATTTGAAAATGAGTTGTGTAAACCAAGTTTTATGATATTGATTTGAATGTGATAGGTGTTGTTAGGTCCTAGTTGTTTTTTGGTGTATCACCTTAGATATTTTCAATATTAGGTTCATTATTTCATGCAATTCTTACCCTTTACCTCAAAAATTAATAGTTAGGTGGCATCAAAGGGGGAGCCAACCCAAAATCTGGAGGTCTAATTTTGAATAAGACACCCACAACCTAAAAGTAGTCACATGTTACATCCAAACCTACTAAGTTCGTTCACAATTTGGCATTAGGGTGCAGATTTGGATCCCTAACAGTTTTGGTACGCCTGGTGGGACACTTCTAATCATTTCAAATTAGAAAAATACATTTGTTTATTGGTTTTGATATGCAACCAAATTTTTTTTAGCCTTTAGGAGGTCACACAAGCATATTTGGTGGCTCTGAATGTGGAAATTGACAACAGACCAGTGTTGTAGCAACATATGAAAATGATTCAGACAAGGGGAAATTTTGTCCCGTTTGATTATCTGTAACTTTCACAACCCCGAAGGAGGGGTAGGCCAATAAAGAAGGTTGTTGTTTCATCAAGATAGATAGTTTCAACTCCACCTACAGTGAGAGTTTCAAGACTTGTAAGACAAGAAACCTTGGTGCCAAATATGGCTGCTCCAAGGAACCAAGTTTTTGTCACATTTAATGGTGGTAGCCCACTTCAATTGGCTCAACATGATGACATTCCAATGGCTTCTCTTAAAAGTGTGCCATATTTTTCAGGTGAAAATCATACCACACTAGTTGAACACATTAAAGATATTTTGAATATGTGTTTGGTACATCACATAACTCAAGAGAATATTGCTTTGAGGTTGCTAGCAGCATCATTCAAAGGTAAAGAACTCCAATGGTTCAGGAGTTTAGCAGTTAATTCCATCAGAAAATGGCATGAATTAGGAGAGGTGTTATGCAAATAGTTTGAAGACAAGTATGACAACTTGTCATTGGTGGAGCAGCTAACCCACATTAAACGGGCTCCTCATGAACGGATGACAGACTTCAATTTCATTTTCAAAGAACGTGGGACAGAATTCTGGATCCCACAAGGCCTCCAACTAAGTATGCATTCCTTTATTTTTTGAGAGCCTTAAATAGTGAAATTGTTGTTTTAATATAGTCTATGGGTGGAAATACCTTTCCAATAGCTTATGACATAGTTGTAAGAGTAGAAAATGGCCTAATACAAGTTGCAAGGATTTCCCCTAGGCCTCCTATGCCTTTCTTCCCTGATATTCAACCTCCTACAGCTTCTCCAACACCTCAAATAGCCCCTTTACCAGCTGTTGTTAGCCCATAAATTGTTGTCCAAGGACCATCTCAAGAGTTACAAGAGATAAAAAGCATCCAACAGAAGATTGAGAACCTGCTTCAGACTTTTGGAAATGAACTTGTGACCCTCAAAAAGTGGCAGCTTGAAGGTTTCAATCCTTGGAAGCCTCAAAATCAAGGTTAAGGCCAGCCATTTCAAGCTAACAAGTAGCCATATAAAGGAAAATTTCAAGGTGAATGAAATTTTTTGAATATGAGGCCTTTTTAGCCATACAATCCAGTTCTAATCAGTGCAGCCAGAGATATGGTACCTGTTCAAAACAACCTTGCAGCAGAATATGAGTGGTGTTATCCTTGCAACTAGGACCATAATCAAACTACCTACTTAAATGGTGTCATCAATCAAACATTGATGGTTCAAAATGTTTCAGGTGTGTAAGACGTGTCTAATGGTGAATCATCCCAATAGTAGGAGCTCCCTACAAGTGACACAACTCTCTTGAATTAGCAAGGAGAGGAGTTTTGTGGAGTAAATGGTGATAGCTCTCCAATAGCAGCCAACACCTGAACCAAAAAGAGAGCTTTCGAGATTGGAAAAGAAACAAATAAAGACAAGGAAGTTTGTGGACCTTCCAATCCTCAAGTAACACATATTTTGCAAAGAAATTCACAAGGCATTGGTGGTGGACAACTTGGGAATCAACCCCAACCAACCCACTTGCAGACAGACCCTGTTGCTGCAAGGACCCATCAAAAGGTAAATGTTGTCACACCCTTCAACATTATTTAATCCAAGAAAAAGATGAATGTGAATATGTCAATATGGGATTCCTTATCTATCCCTGGTCAAAAAGACTTGTTACAATCTGCCTTAGTTGATTTGAATGTTTCAAATAATGTGCCAGTAGGTCAAGTCAAGGTTGTCTTGACAAATTTACCTCAAGACAACAGTAAATAGCTAAGTAAGGATGTCAAACCACCCCCATTTTATGTGTCCTTGATAATAGGAGATAAATTAGTTCACAATTGCATGGTGGATTCAGGGGCAAGTAGTTTTGTCATGCCCAAACAAGTTGTTGATAAGTTAGGACTGAAATATCAGCCTCTTGAGAAAGGAGTTGTCCAACTTGATGGGACAACCATTAACATCGTAGGTGTTATCAAAGGTTTAAGCCTTACCCTATATGCATGCCCCAACTTCTCCATTTCCCAAGACATTTCAATCATTGATTTACCACCACATTTTGCTTTATGTTTGTCAAGAGACTTCACTACCAAGATAGGAGGTTATTTGTCATCAGATTGGTCTCACATGGTATTCAGAATGATATATGGGACTAAAGTAGTGATCAAATATGAGTTACTTGCTAAAGATCACATTGAACCATATGTCTCAAGTGTTGTTAATGCTAATTGTGTTGTTTCTGATGATAATGAACTTGCTGCTACTCAAGAACTGCAAGCAAAAAGCATACCATATATGCTTTTAAATGAGTGGGAAGAAGAAAATATCATTGACAGCCCAAATGATAACATTGAAGAGACTGGTTTGGGTGTCTATGTGTTGCATGAACCTGATTCAATGATTCCAAAACTCGAAAAGGTGGTGGGACAATAATTAGATCAGCAAGGTGGAGTGTGGAAGATGTTCTTTGATGGGTCTTGAAGCAAGAATGGTGTTGGTGGGAGTGCAATGCTTGTGTCCCCACAAGGTGACAAATATTACTCTTCTTTTCGATTTGCTTTCTCTTGTACTAGCAATACTACTGAATACGAAGGTCTAATTCAAGGCTTGGAATGGGCGCGGAAAAGAGGGATTGGCTACTTACAAGTGCATGGTGATAGTGAATTAGTCATCAATCAAGTGAGAGGTTTGCATTTTACTAAGAATGATGTCTTAAAATCCTACAAACACAGGGTGTGGGATATGATAGAAGAGTTTGATGCTTTTAATTTTATTTCTATTCCTAGGGATCAGAATAGGCATGCTGATAGATTGGCTACAATAGGTGCTCAAGTTGATATTCCAAGTGAAATTAGGAAAGAAAATTTTTAGCCATATGTTAAAATAGTTATCAGACCTTCTATTCTAGAAAATAATGTTCATTGGCAAGTCTTCAAGAGTGATGAATAGGTCTTGAGCTTTATGCTACAAGAAGATGAATTTGCAATAGTCAACCAAGAGAAGATCAAGCAACAATATGATGATCAGATAATCCAATTGAAGTCTAACAATCTTCCCAAGGGTCTAGTCACCTTGGAATCCATTTTCAACATGAATGACCAATTGAAAAAGAGTAAGACCAACATGCAGGTCAAAGAAGAACATTATGAGGAGCTTGAAATTTTCAAAGGTAAGCTCCTTAAATTTGGTAAAATCTGTTCACATGCAAATAGGAAAGCTTTCATTGCTCTTTGTCAAGATTTTCAAGATGTATTTGCATGGGAATATTCTGATTTAAAGGGTTTTGATCCCCAAATTTCCCAACATGTACCATAGAGCTTGAGCCAAATTCAAAACATGTTAGGCAGAAATAGAGGCCTTTTAGCCCCAAACTTGAGCCTCTTATGGTCAAGTTGACCAAACTGATTGAGGGAGACATCATTTTTCCAATCAAACATACCTCATGGGTCTCTAACCTTGTCCCGGTTAGAAAGAAAAATGGTGAAATTAAGTTGTGTGTTGATTTTAGAGACCTCAATAGAGCCTCGTTAAAGGATCATTATCCACTGCCCTCAATGGAGTAGATTTTGCAAATTGTAGTTGGTTTAGAAATATTCTCATTACTTGATGGTTATTTAGCTTATAACCAAGTCTTAGTCAAAGAGAAAGATCAGTACAAGACTGTCTTCACCACAAAATGGAGCACCAAGGATTATAAGAGAATGTCATTTGGCCTGTCCAATGTTGGTGCCACATTTCAGAGGGCAATGGACATGGAATTTAAAGGGTTGATTCAAAAACTTGTACTTATTTACCTTGATGATGTAACAATATTCTCAAAGAAGGCTGATGAACACCTTGCACATTTGAAACAAGTATGTGAGAGGTGTAGGGAGTATGGTATATCACTCAACCCCAAAAAAATGTATCTTTTTTGTCCATGAAGGAAAGATTTTAGGACATATTGTGTCAAAACAGGGGATCACCATTGATCTAGAAAGAGTAAGCACCATTTTGGATCTGCCTTTACCCAGCCATAAAAAGGGGCTGCAAAGTTTTCTTGGAAGAATTAATTTCATTAGAAGGTTTATTCCTAATATTGCAAATCTTTTGAAACCACTAATTGTCATGTTGAAAAAGAATGCAAGTTTCAGTTGGACCAAAGAGGCCAAGCATAGTTTTGAAGTCATAAATGAGGCCTTATCAGCAACTCCTACTTTGGTAAACCCGAACTTCTCAAAAGATTTCATTTTATATGCTTTTGGTAGCATTGATATAATTTTTGCAATGTTGGTATAGCAAAATGATGTTGGCCTAGAACAACCAATTGCTTTCTTTAGTCAACGTTTACAAGAATATGAAAAGAGGTATAATTTTGTAGAGAACATGTGCTTGCTACCATCAGAAGCTTGAAGAAAGTTAAACCTCTAATTTCTAATAGCAAAGTGCATTTGATGGTTGCTCACCCTAGTGTGAAGGAATTCTTGTTAAGCAGGGACCTAAATGAAAAGAGGGCTAGCTAGATTACAAAAGTTATGGAGTATGACGTTGATATCAAGGTAACGAAGCTTGTTAGGGGTAAATGGTTGTGTGAACAACTAGCTAAAAAGGCTGAAAATGAAGAAAATGTAGAAACATAAGCAGTTTTGGTTGTTGATAATGAGCTTGTGGTTGATGCATCAACAACAAATGCAGGTTGGGTGCAAGATATGACTCACTTTTTACAGACTGGTGAGTGTCCACCAGGTTTAGATAAAGCCAAATGGAGGCATTTCAGATTGTAGTCTATTCCTTATGTGTTGATTGGTAACATTCTTTTCATAAAAGACCTTAATGGTGTCCTCTTAAGATGCATTGATCAACATAAAGTTGATAAATTACCTCATGAGTTCCATGATGGAACTGTTGGGGGTCATTTTTCCCTAAGAACAACTACATTGAAAATAATGGGAGCTGGCTATTATTGGCCAAACTTGTTTAAAGATGCCCATGCTTGGGCCAAAAGTGTGTAAAAAGTGTCATTTTTGTAGGCAAAGAGAGGTTTCCAGCTTTATCATTGCAGCCTATTCAAGTAGAGCAGCCCTTCATGAGATGGGGTATTGATTTTATAGGTGCCCTTAACCCACCTTCAAATGCAGGTCACAATTGGGTGCTTACTATATCGATTACTTCACACAATGGACTAAAGCAATGGCTTTGAAAGAAGCTAATGAAAGTGTTGTTTTAAACTTTTATGATGATTTAGTAACTAGATTTGGGGTACCTAAATCAATCATTTTTTATAATGCTTTGGCATTTGTTGGGTTAAGAGTAAGTGATTGGGCTGTAAAGAATAATATTCATCTGAATACCTCATCAAATTAAGACCCTCAAGGTAATGGTTTGGCTGAATCAACCAATAAGAACTTGATCAGAATCATCAAGAGGATTTTGGAGGATAACCAAAGAACTTGGCATAAAAAGTTAAAATCTGCCTTATGGGTAGATAGAATAACTCCAAAGAAGTCCATTGGTAACTCCCCTTATATGTTGGTATATGGTAAAGAGGCAAGGTTTCCTTTATCAGTTGAGCTTCTAGCTCTTGACATAATGAACCAGCTTGAAATGTTTGAAGAGGAAGATCCAATGGTTGTCTGATATGCATAGCTCATGGAGCTGGATGAAACCAAAGATAGAGCCATGAAAACAATGGAGTTGCATCAACTCTAAACAAAGAAGGTGTTTGATAAAAGAGAAACACCCAAGGTGTTCAAAGAGGGGGATGTTATTCTCAAATGAGATGAATTAAAGAGAAGGCTTGGAAAGCATACTAAATTTGATAGCATGTGGAGTGGCCCATTTTTCATCACCGAGTGCAAAAAGCACAATTCTTTTCAACTATCATCAATGGATGGAGAAGCTCTGCCTATCCTAGTCAATGGGATATGCCTCAAACTCTATTTTGAGGTATGATCTAAAAACTGCATTGTACAAATTAGAGTAGGTTTTGTTTCCTCTAAGTGTTGATGCACATTAGTTAGATGTTTTTCAGTTTTCCCTAAGTGTTTTTTTGACAATTAGGTGGTACTTTTCATTATGCATTGTTGCTTTTTCATTGGTTTTCAAAGTGTCTCTTGTTGGTTTAGTGAGTTAAAACAATTTGCAATGTTGTTTTCAAGTGGTGTTAGCTTTCTGAGTGACCCTGTGTCCAATGGATAAGCTTAGGCCGTTGGTCTCATGTTTGGAAGGAAAACATATAGCAGATGTCACCAAAAATGTTACCTGATTTTTAGCTTTAGCTAAAATCAAGTTTAGTGTTTATTATTTTTGTGTTGTTTGTTTAAACATTTAAAAGATAAACCATAGTCTTCTAAGTCAAGTCATCAATATGCATGCAAGTGAATGTAAAATGAAAGAAATTACATTTTCATTCCAATGTTGTAATGACAACAAATGAGAAAAGAAAGCCATATGTGCTACAAATGTAATATTTATTGATAATCATGAAGTGTGCATGTCCCTCACAAACCAAGGGACTAAATTTACTTATTCAATAAAAATAAAGAATAGTTTATACATGAATAAGTGAAAAAATAGAATGTGCATATAAGGGTGGAGACCAATCATTTCCTGAGAATGACTGGTTTTGAAGGTGTTATCTCATTTTGTTGTTGCCCCGAGCTGCTTGTGTCCTTCCTAGTTCCGTAGTGCTACTAGCTCCTGCATCTAGCAATAACAATGACATTAGAGCAATGCTCTAAGAAATGAAGGATCTCAAACCTTACATGAACACTTACCTATGCATTTATAAACCAATCCCTAAGTGCATTAAATAAGCATGCAAACCTTGGATGTTCTGGAAAACAATGAAGTCATCAAACACATCCACAATATGCATTTATTTTTCTAACTTGTTTGCTTCATGTGAAAATTTAGAACAATTCTTATTACTGTTCTGATTCAATTAAATGCAACATGTGGGGTAAATGTGGCTCCCATGAGGGTAGAGCTCAACATGCTTCCCTTTGATGTTTTGAGAGAAATAGGAAATTGAGCAACTTGACTAAAGATATACATGTTATCGATGGATTAAACTAATATGGAACCACACCAGTTGATCAACTTTCATTATCAGATTCAAATGATGCATCAAGTTTAATTATGCATCTCTTAAATAATGAGGGAGCAATCCAAAGTATTGATGAGCTTTTAGGTCACTGACATAGGTAACATGTGTCTGCCAACTAAAATCAAAGTGAGGAGATAGTGTTAATTGTTGCACATGATTGAAAAGGTAAACAACTGTTGTGGAAATTAGGTAGAAAACATGTGGGGCAACAAGCATTGTGAAATTCATGAGGGTTGGGATAGTCCTAAAGAAAAATGCATACTATATGTCATGAACAGGACAACAACAATGGATAAAATCATGATCTCATGTATATGGGTGGCAATAAAAAATGTATGCTACATGACAACAAGGGTAGTCACTACATCCATTAAGGGAGCAAGTGAGCCATGTTTTCACTTTGGTAGTAAATGATAAACTATGACTAAGCAATGCAATGAAAAGTGCATACAACAAACGATAAGGAGTAGCCTCACATGCATCAATCAAATCACACTGGATAGAGGCTTAAGGTGAATGGGACAATGTTATATAATGGAAGCCTATAGGTTGTACAAGTGCTATATATGATGTTGAATTACTAATAACTTTATTGGAGGAAAATGGGATGTTTTCAGCCACATATATTATATAACAATTGGTGCATGGGGGTTTTCAGTTGCTTTTTCTCAAGGTAATGGCAACATATATAAATTCATAGTCTTGACTTATGAATACAAATTTCAGTGCAATCTCTCAGAGGTGATGAAAGCATGAGGCACTGCTACTAAAGTTAATGCATGAATGAGATGAGACACTAGTATCACATACTAGTATGAGAAGGTATTCATGACAGAGCATACTTATTTTTTGTAATCTTCCTATGAGATCATGGCCAGAAGAGTGAAATGAAAAATAAAAGGATCCATGACTTGCTGCCCTCATGTGTGTGGTGGGGTAAACATGCTTAAGCTAAGGTCATTCATCATTATTCTTTGAGGACTTTAGTTAAACATATCAGAAAATGAGATAAGTGAAAGTCATGTAGTGTTTTCTAGATTATGAATATGATAAGCTTGAAAGCATTCCAATCATGTCATACATGACAGCAACAAAGAAAAATTTCTTTTGACTTTACTGAAGGAAAACAAGAGATGGTCACAAGAGATTGCATCACAGATGAAGAAGAAAGGAAGAGTAGTAAATATTTTCAACTGCCTTGTTTGATGTCACATAATAATCAACCACAACTTTCATCTACATTTTCTTGAGTTGCTCAGACCCAAGGATTACCTCCACAAGTGATATATGTAGTTGATAATAATTTTATTGATGGAAATGGGGAAGCAGTCAAGTTTCACAACTTACAAGTGCAACTTTTAATGGGCATGATGAAAAGGAAGTAATGTAATATGCGTTTAATTGATAAATCAATAAAAAAGAGGGAGGCTTCCAATGCAATGTGCATCTACTTTAAATGAACAGAGGTTTCAATGCACGGGAAACCCTTGGGATGCATGAGTGTAATCTATTGAATATCTCAAGATGACTATAGTCCTTCAAAGAATAAATTTGATTGTGAAGGTCATAATTTGAGTAAGCAACATGATAATCACATTTGGTTATAGAAAGAGTTATCTACAGATGATGAAAAAAA
Source organism: Sequoia sempervirens (assembly GCA_007258455.2). NCBI lineage: Eukaryota > Viridiplantae > Streptophyta > Pinopsida > Cupressales > Cupressaceae > Sequoia > Sequoia sempervirens. Next base: position 851 of record VDFB02197522.1, on the reverse strand, counting down.
GGTGGATTGCACATGCATAAGTGAATGTAATAGGAATGGACATAACATAAATGACAAGATAAACATTTTTTTATTTAATTGTGAAGGTCAGAAGAACATATTAGCTATTCAACATCACCGCAATGGTCATTCTGTTTCAGAAAAGAGTACAAAGAGCTACACATTTCTTATGTCAATGCATTCTTAAAAGATGACTCAATTCATGATGGGGTTTATATAAAAATGCAGAATGCAGAATGCAAGATGGTTTTTCTTTCCAAATGAGGACCTCAAGTGGGTTTGTTTCTACAAAAAAACAATATAGAAAAATCAGAATAAATGGAGCCTTCATGATAATAAGAGTTACATAATGGAAAAGAAGTATAGTCCTTTGACTTATACCCATGCAATGGCATTGAATCATTTTCAACCATTTCTTCCTTTCAGGGCAGCATTTTCTTGTGAAACAATTGATAGAGCAATCAACAACAAAAAATGGGGGCCTTGAAGACTTTCAATCATGCATCATTGTTTTTACAGAATGAATATCAAGCATTTGGCTGCCACGGGTTTCTTAAAAACCCAGAAATTTACAAGTTTGGAGGTTCAGTATAAGTAAAAACAAAATAATGCAAGTGAATATAAAGAATGCATGGAGGTTCCTTTCCTACAAAAGAAAAATGAAAACATTTAAAAGTTTAGGCATTCCTATTCAGCTATGGACAAAATTTGAGTCATTTTCTTCAAAACACTAAAATCCACTTGGGTTTTTTTGCAAAAATACAATCTTGCTACAAATTGAAGGAAACCCACTTGGGTTTTTGTGAAAAATTTCAGCTACAACCATGACCCAGAATCTGTGTTGTTCTCTT
>VDFB02197521.1:0-23528 GCA_007258455.2 Sequoia sempervirens | reverse complement strand
TCACAATCCATTTCAAATTTATGTGTTTACACTTTAGTTAAGTTAGTTAGTTGCTATTCCACCTTCTAAAACTACATACTTGTTTATCTTAAGTTTACAAGATACCTTGGGGTGTTTATGGATTCATCAGACTATCCTTTAAGCTAGGTGACCATACTAGATTATAAAACATGCACTACAATATGAGATTTATCAAAATTCTTATATTTATGCCAATCCTTGATACATCATAAACTCCTTAGCCACTTGAACACATCCATGTTTTGACATTTAGATAAAGAGGGGTATTTTCCATAGGGTTTACCTACCTAGCACATGATATCTCAACATGACAATCCTAGTTACTTAATTTATCAATTTTGTTCAACCTAACCATCAGTTAATTTATTGGACCTTAGAGATTAGGGTTATATTAGTTGCATATAAGGTGGGGGCTTACATCCCCATCCCCTTAGCTTTGAATTCCTCCTGGAAGTTGCTAAGGCTCTAGGACATAGTTTAGACATAGGAGTATATCGTTGTTGAAGTTACTCTCATTCTGTAGTTTTGATGAAATTGTTTCTCTTCATATGAAAGAATTTTCTCACAAATCCCCCTATTAAGAGGAAAATACAAGTTATACAATATTACCTTCTCTTTCCTTCTAGTTAATTTGCATAATATCAATTTTAATCACCCGATCCTTCATTTATCTTCCCATAGAAATAAGACTACAAACCAAGTATGCAAGGCTAGCTTTTCAAGATCCTATTATTTGTGATAATTTTCAATCATTTATATGCCCTACACACAATTTGCAACACCAAAATAATGAATTAATTCTCCAATAACATGATCGCATATCTTATCACCTTGAAGATAACCTTCAATTCCTCCTCTTTATTCACTAATCACAATTGATCCACATCACATCCACTATTATCCGATCGCATATTTTAAGCAATACCTCTACACAATTCACAACACCATGCATACACAAAGGACCTTTACGAGGATGAACATTACCAATTATCTTTGAACATGTAATAATATTATTGTAGATTCTATGATTTGAAATAATGCACAAATGTAGAGCCACTGTGCTTATAAATGCATAGCCATAGAACCATGTAACCATGTGTTCAAGTGTCACAAGTACCAAAGAACCAATTAACCATGTGTTTGAGTATCATAAGTGACATATAACCAAGTAACCATGAAATCTGAGTATCATAAGTGCCATAGAACCAAGTAACCACACCATGCCCCCTTTTTCAGAAAGATAATTGAAGAGTGGAATATGGAAATCCTACCACAATCCTTCACAGAACAACCTTCCCATTTGCGGCCTGGAACATAACATCTGTAATAATGCCCTAACCTCTATAGACACGTAAAATATACTGATTAATCCTATACACCTAATCCTGATTTACTAACACCAGTTCGTCCTGAATCATCTCCTTTACTAACTATTTAATCAAATAATCTTTATTTGATTAAATTCATCATATTTCATCTTTTAATTAAATAAATCAATTTTATCTGATTAAATCATCATATCCTGTTAATTAAATAAATCATTTTGTTTAATTAATCCTATAGTCCCTCTTTTAATTAAATAATTCATTTTATTTAATTAAGCTCTAAAGTCATCTCCTTTAAATTAAATAAATTAATCTTTATTTGATTTAAATCTAACACCATCCTCTTTAATTAAATAAATCAAACTTTATTTAATTAAGTCTAAAATCATTATTCCTCTCATTTTGATTTATTTAAATCCTAAAATCTAAATCACAATGTCAAATCAGCTAACTTCCATTAAAATTAATCAAATCATGATTAATGCTAACACTAATCACTCAAATCCTCTAGATTTTGCAACTTGCATAATAAATCAATTTATTTGATTTATTAAATCTCCTATTTCATTCAAAAAGGCATCTCAAGTTGGAATATTCTTCAAATTCAAAAAATCCCTCCAAAAGGACTTGTCCTTCCAACAAGGCATTAAAAGTCTCTTACATGTCCTTTGCCTTGAGCCAAGTGGCATTAACTCCATTTTCTTCTCCCTCCAACATGCCACTTCCTCAAATTTGAATTTCCACCTAATTGTATTTAATTGTACAATGACCAAAATGTGCTCCACTTGTCCACTCACATGTTGACAAGTGGCTTTATGCTATTGGTTGGTGTTTGATCCCACACTCATCCATTTTGCCTATTCTTCCATCTTTCTCTTCTATAAGTAGAAGGCTCTCATATTGATTTTGGATCCACAAGTTTATGCATTTGTATCCATAACTTATGCAAAGTTATCATCTTCATTGTTTTGAGCAAACTTCATCCATCTTCATCCATTTTCATCAAGTTTTATAGTTTCATAGCTAGGTTATGGAGAAATTTCACCAAGGAGCATCAATCTTCATCTATTGATCATCTTCAAGATTGCAAGGAATTGGAAAAGGGCTATTTTTCACATCAAAATAACACCAATTCCCCCATGAGATTGAGAGTTTGTTTATTTTGAGCAATATTAGATAGATTTTATTTGTGTTCTTCATGTTATTTCTTGTTCTTGATATTTCAAATGAATCTTATGGAGAATGTTGTTTCTAACTTGCATAATGGACTAATATTGTGTTTTTTGTTCGTGTTTGTGCAGGTCTAGGATCACCATTCACAACATCATATCTAGAGCTCAAGGAAAAAGGATCATATACTAGAAATATATCACCATCAGAAGATCACTAGTTCACACTCCCTATAATGGAGCAAGACCGGTTCAGCGAATCCCTCCATATTCCTCTGCAAGAGCCTGTTCTGGCTTGCAGTATGGAACATAGCATCTATGATGACAATTGCACATCATATCCAAATATTAAGAGGAATGGATCAAGTAACAAAAAGATATTGCTATCAGAAGATGATTGTGCTAGGCAACTAACACCCACTTCATTAGGCTTAAAGGATAAGACACCTCTAGATCATGCAACAACAATTGTGAAGTTTCAAGAAGGAGGAAAGGGCCAGGGGAGCATGTGGATAGGTTCACAAAATGAGATGCTAATTCAAAAAGAATCTACTTTGGCCTTAAGGCTGACCTATTGTAGTGTGTGAAATTCAAATTTTGGGCTTTGGCACCATTTTGGCTCAAGGCTGGCCTATTCCTTAAGGGAAATTGTTAGCATATAAATGTAGGGAGTCAATTCATGTATTAGGCATCAAATTATTATGCCATTTTTTTGTATTTTGGAATGCTTTTTTTCTAACCCCTTATGCGGATGAAAACCCATAGGAGTATGTGGTGATTGGAAGAAAACCCAACGATCACTAGGATCAAAAGATGAAACTCCTTTTGTTCTTGAGGGAATTCTCATTAAAGAATTGCATCTGAGCTTCAAAGAATCTGTAAGGGAGTCAATAATATTATTGTTGATCTATATCAATATTGCATATAATTCTAGATTAGTCTAGTGAGTTGTAATTGATATATCACATATATATGAGATTATAAAGTTTATCATTATACCAAAGTGATCTATGTGTTCATATGTTGTTGCTCATTAAATTCAATCTATAAATTAGTGTCTATGTTGAAATTAGATGTTAGGGACATTTAGTGGTTTCAGAGCATGATTCTGCCAGCCTGTAGGGTTTTTATAATGATTAATGCTGCCAAGAGAAAGGGAGATCAGGCTCTAAAGGAGAGAATTAAAGAAAATAGGTCAAGAAGAAACCATGGATGATGAAGCGAAAGTATCCAAAGAAAAATTTGAGGTAATGATACAAGAGAAAAATCATCTTGTTGACACGTTTGGCTAGATGTTTCAGTGGATGTAGACTAATGCTAGGAAGGAGAGTGATAGTATTAATGGAGCTGGAACGAACAATGAAACCAGTGGTGGAAAGCGGAAGGAGAAGATGGTTTCTATAAAAATCTCAGGAACTAACTTTAGTAATAGGCCTCTCAAGCCTAAATTCATTTAGAGAGCATAAGAAGTTCCAAGGGAAGAAACTACCCTCCAAGATGACATTTCAAGAGCTAATGAAGAGTATAGGGCTTTGGACCCTCAAATCAAGGAGATCTTATCTTTGAGAGATTTCATGGCAATGAAGAAGAATAAGAAAGGAATTTATCATTCAACACCTAAGCCAAAATATTTGGAGCACTCATTGGGGAAGATATCTATTTCATCCTTTGATGGATCTGAGAAGAGCACTACTAGGGCATGGTTACAAAAAAATGATACATACTTGGCACTCAAACCTATTAATGAAGAAGATACCATTAAGTTTTCCACCCTACATTTGGAAGTAATTTCTCATGATTGGTGGTACCATGGTTTGATCACTTAGGGTCATAAACTAATCAAATGTTGTGATGGGTTTTATAGCAGACTAGTTGAGAGATTCAAAAGAGCATTTTAGGGAATTGGATCACCTCAAACAAAAGAGAAGTGTGGAAGAATATGTTTGCACAATTCCAAAGGCTATCAGTCATGGTAATCAACATATCAGAGAAGAGACTCATAGTCCTCTTCATTGAAGGATTGGAAAAACAACTTAGGGGCTTGGTGAAAGAATTCCACCCCCAACACTTTAGGAGACTATCCAAAAATATTTTTATACGGAGAATTCTGTTCCCCAGTAGAAATCAAAACCCTCTATATGAAATAAGAAAAAAGGAAATTTTCAAAAGAGTCCTTGGAATGCTAAAAAACCTGCTCCCCCTGCCGCATCTAAGATGATTGATGATGAAACCAAGAATGAACTTAGAAGGAAGAAACCTTGTTTTTATTGTAGAGAGTTATGGGTTTTAGGACATAGATGTCTTGGAAAGGGGAAAGTTCACAATATAGAAGTCATTTCTGACAAGGATTCAAAATCAAATGAGTCTGATGAATTTCATGATCCAGAATACACCCCTCTAGACGAAGAAGATAAGGAGAAAGATAATGGAAGTACTCTAGCATCACTATCTAGCACATATAGGTACCATTATTTCAAGGTTCAGGGAGTCCTTTCCGAATAAAGAGGGACTGTTCTAATTGATGGAGGAGCTACCCGTAACTTGATTGATGAGGGACTTTTGAGGAGAAGAAGGCTAGATGTGGAGAATTTTGAAGGCTTCACTGTCATTGTGGCAGATGAGTATAACTTACCATGAAAGGAAAAATTTTAGAAGATGGACATAAAATTTGGAGATCATAATTTTTTTGATGACTTCCATGTTATTGGGTTTGGTGAAATTGATGTAATTTTGGGTGTGCAATGGCTACATTCATTGGGTTAGTATACTACAAACTACAAAATATGGAACTCAAGTTCAAAGCCAATGGGAAGGATGTGGTTCTCAAGGGAATGGATAATGGAGGTCTGCAAGTAGTATCAACAAGGAGAATGGAAAGGTCTTTCAGAAGAACCAAGTTGCTTGGAGTGTTAGTTATTTGGTGATTTTCAAAGACTCTTCTAAAGGTGGGAATGGTCAAGTTCATATTGATATAAAAAATATTTTGGATAGGCATAGTTTGGTTTTCAATGATATGCCTCTCAAATTATCACCGAATAGAGGTTTCCATCATATCATAGAACTTGAACTAGGATCAAATCTAGTTATGAATACTCCTTACTACCATCCACAAATGTATAAGGAGGATATATAGAAAGCAATAAAGGATATGTTGGATATGGGCTACATCAAACCAATCTATAGCCCTTTCACATCTTCTATGGTGCTGGTAAAGAAGAAGGATGAAACTTTGCGCATGTGCATAGACTACCAAGCATTGAACAAGAAGACCATTAAGAAACAATACCCCATACTACAAATAGATGAGCTAATTGATGAGCTACATGGTGTTGTGTACTTCTCAAATATTGATTTGAGGTCTAGATACCACTAGATATACATGAGGGAAGAAGATGCATAAAATAGTTCCTTTTGGTGTCACTATAGGCATTTTAAGTTCCTGGTTATGTCCTTTGGTCTCATTAATGATCTAGAAACCTTCCAATCATGCATGGATCATGTTTTGGTAAGCACTTAAGGAAGTTTGTGTTGGTTTTCTTTGATGATATTCTAATCAATATAAGACATGGGGAGAACATTTTAAGCATTTGGATATAGTCCTAGGAATTCTAGAAAAATGTAAAGAAAGATAAGATGCAGAACAGACTATCCTAATGCAAAAAACTCAGGGAAGAATGTAGATATGACTTTAAATTTTGCAATTAAAATTCAATAAGATACACATGAAAATAATAACATAATAGATAAATAAACACATACACAATTGGACACCAAATTTACGTGGGAAAACCCTTACGAGAGAAAAACCCACCACACCAAGTAAAGCTTCTTTGTATTATAGTAAAAATAATTGCATATAGAGATTAGAATTCACTTTTAGATGTCAATTTTACATCAGAAACATTTCCCTAATTAACCTTGTACAAAACATCATTGTTTCAATGCTCTCAGAAGCATACAATGAATTCACACACTGATCAATTCGTGTTCAATCGAAAAACTCTTTTGCCACCGAACTGTTCATCATCGTTGACCATTACAGAGGAAACCTCTTAGTTCACGGTCTGTTGATCTTCCACACAAGAATGGTCACAATAGTTCAACTACCAATGATTCTCCTTCTGCTTCTCTCATTGGTCCAAAACAGACCACGTAGGATAGTCATTCGGTCAAAATGTTCAACTACATTGCATGTCGGTGAGACACCAGACTATGTCTCACCGATGCCAAAGTGCCCGATCACAGAGCCATCAGAAAGACCAATGCTATCGAAAACATTCTGAGAATTCAAACCACTAGTTCAAGTCTCCCCGATGTCACAAGGAAACCAATTGTCCTTATTGGCAAGAGTCACACTGAACTCAAACCTATTAGCTAGACACGCTCTATCGCTAAGACTTTTATAAATTCTTCATGTCACCCTGACCAAGTATCATCGGCAAGAGTCTCCTCTATATACATCATGTGTAAATCCATTGGCGAGACTAGCACTGTCAGAATGAGTCTTAAAGTCACTTCGAAGGTTCATATCTCCCTGATGTCTTCTGTCGCCAAGAGTCTCCTCGATGATCACCAGGAATCAACCCATCAATAAGAGATCTACCACTGGAACAAGTTAGGAATCTCACTTTGATAGCCCATGTCTTGCCGATGACTTTCGTCAGCAAGACAGATCCAATGTCATGCCAACCTGACCTCTTAAGGAGTTTAGAACACAACTACTAGTCAGCAAGACATTATGAGGGTCTCACCAATTTTTCTCTTTCAGGAGTTTCATATCAGTAAGTTTGAGGCACACTTTCCAACAATCTCCCACTTGACAAAGATCTTACTGACACCTCTAGAGCACAACAAAAATACTGAAATTCATGGGAACCAAGACCCATCAAACTGACACACCACCTATACTTGTCTATGCTCACTGGTTTCGTCAATGCATTTGCAACATTTTCCAGAGTATCCACTTTTTCTAAAGAGACCTTTCCATCCTCCACCATATCTCATAAAAAATGATACTACACATCAATATGTTTCATCCTGGCATGGAAAGTAGGATTTTTTGCCAGAAAAATAGCACTCTGACTGTCACAGTAAATTGTAATTTTCCCTAAATCAAACCTAATGTTAGAACACAAAAGTTTTAACCAGATTGCTTCTTTATAGGCATGTGTAGCTGCCATGTATTCTACCTCTGTAGTGGACAAAGTGACTACAACCTGCCGCTTACTCATCCAACTAACTGCACCACCATTCATCATGAAAATATATCCACTAGTGGATCTTCTGTTGTCAATGTCCCCTGCCCAATTAGAATCCACATACTCTCGAATGCTAAGAGTCCTCTATGATTCAACCAAATTTCCATGGTAACACAAAGCATATTCTGAAGTGCCCTTTAGATATCTAAACACTCTTTTCACAACATCCCAATGTGTCCTTCCAAGATTCGCCATAAAACGACTAAGTATTCCCACTAATTGGGCAATGTATGGCCTTGTACAAACCATTGCATACATTAAACTGTCAACTGCACTAGCATAAGACACTCTAGTCATTTCCTCCATCTCAGTAGGTGATTTTGGACAATCTTCAATAGATAGCTTCGTTCCCTGCAAAATTGGAACAACTAGCTGTTTGCAATCAGTCATACAAAATCTCTTCAAAACAGTATTAATATACTTACTTTGGTTGAGCCAAAGTTTTCTACTCTTTCTATCCCTGCTTATTTCCATTCCCAGAATATACCTATCTACACCAAGATCTTTCATTTCAAACTTTGCAGAGAACTGAGATTTTAGATCAGAAATCATTAACTTACTATTGCCTATGAACAACGTATCATCAACATAGAGAGCAATAATAAGAACACGATCATTTTCAGCTTTGAAGTACACACAATGATCAAATTTTGATCTTACAAATACCAATGAAAAAACAAACATGTCAAACTTCTGGTACCACATTCTAGGAGATTGTTTTAATCCATACATAGATTTTTTCAACTTGCAAACTAGATTTTCTTTACCTTTTTCCACAAAGTGCTCAGGCTGGGACATATAAATTTCTTCTTCAAGATCACCATGAAGAAATGTTGTCTTCACATCCATCTCTTCAATCTCTAAGTCATACAGTACTACAAGTGACAAAAGAAATCTGATAGACATCAATTTAGCTACAGGAGAAAAAATTTCTCCATAATCAATTCCCTCTACTTGGGAATATGCCTTCGCAACCAACCTCACCTTATAGTTTTCCACACTACCATCCAAACCTATTTTATTTTTAAATACCCATTTGCAGCCAACAAATTTTCTACCTTCAGGAAAGGGCACCAAACTCCAAGTTTCATTCTTTTCTAATGATGCCATTTCTTCATTCATGGCTTCCAACCAAGAGTTTGAATCAAGCATTCTAATTGCCTCTTTGACAATCCTAGGCTCATCAGTGCTAGAAATTAAAGCATAGGCACAAGTAGAATCTAACATAGAAAACCCATACCTATCAGGTTGCTTTCTTTCACGTGTTGACCTCCTCACGGGCTGAGGCTGAGGTTGTTGTTCTTCTTCAGAACTCTTAGAACTACTTGAGCTCTCCTCAGTTTCAGGTACATTTTGAATTTTGAATTCCTCTTTATCTGGTGTCAGAGGAATTCAACTACATCCTTTTTATTTTCTTATTTTGTCTCTAACTGAAAATCCAAAGTAGAAGGCTTCAACTCACGAAAAATAACACTTCTGCTGTACAAAACCTTCTCCATATCAAGATTCCAAAGCTTGTATCCTTTTATGCCAACACTATAACCAATAAAAATACATTTAACAACCTTGTTTTCCAATTTAGATCTTTTCATTTGGCACATATGTATATGTCTTCACAACCAAAGACACAAATGCGGTTCTGTAGAGGGACTTTCCTGCATCTAGCGCCTAAAGTGTGTTTTCTTTCAAATCAAGAGCGGAATTAGGAGAATGGGATTTATTAAATAACATGTCAGCAACCGGGCCAACCTGTAAATTCTCTCCAAGCTAAAGATCGGCCAAATATGCTTCGTGTTTCCATGACTATCATGTTGAACCTTCAGCAACTCCTATTTGCTTTCGCAGTAGGTGTAGTTTTATGTCTTTTAATTCCATGATCTTTACAAGCATCTTCAAACTCATCGCAACAAACCCACCGGCCATTGTCACCCTTAAAATTCTTTTATTTTTCTTCCAATTCTTTTCCACAAGTTTCTTAAATTTTAAAACTATTACAAATACTTCCATTTAATTTTCAAAAATAAACAAATTCCCTTCTTGAATTATCATCAATGAACGATACATAATATCTTGATTTATACAAAGAAGGAACATTTACTAGACCAAAAACATCATAATGTATGTAATCAAGTAAACCAGAAGATTTATGAGGACTAAAGTAAAATGAAACATGATAAGTTGTTTACTCATATATACAATGTTCAAAAATTTAAATTCGGGAGAAGCCTATCAAGCCCCAACCAGGTTTTATTTTTCAAAGTTTTAAACCTTTTTCTCCATGTGCTCAAGTCTCTATGATGCCGTGAAAGATAATCTTTTCCGCCGGAAGCCAGTTCCATAGAGTTTGCAGAATCGCGAATTTCCATGAGTGTCTTTTAGACTTTGCTGTGACACTATTGTGATTGAAAACAAGCCCTACAAAGTACCATTTCAAGCAAATCTTAGCTAGTAACCAATGAGCTCTAGTCATTTTAGCCTTTTTTCGAGAATGTGACTTGCACCCAACATCGCTAGCTACTTCAACATAAAGTAAATTTTGAGCCAAACCTCGTATACATGCATTTCATATCATTGATTCCCTTCACTCTTCCATCAGGAATTGAATTTTGACTCTTCCACAACCAACTATTTCTAGAGATGAATCGCTTGCCAAATGCACCCTTCCACCATCGTATTTTTCATACTTAGTGAACCAATTTCTATGAGATGTCATGTGGAAATATGCTCCAGATCAATCAGCGACATCATCCGGAGGCCCGAAGTCAAGCACAGGAATGGAAAGCACCGTGATAACTCGAGAAGAAGAACTACTGTCGGAAGAGTCTCCTTCCTTCTTCTTCTTTTTTCCCTTACAATCCTTTCGCATACATCATACCCACACCCAAACACTTCACCTTGGAATTTTACTAGAGACTTCTTGATCTCCTTCGGGATTTCGGGATTTGCACTTATTGTCCTTCTTCTTCCTTTTTCTTTTGATTTCTCTCAACAAATGAGTATGCTTCTGCTTATCCAAAAGATTTTTCTCTCATATCTTCCCTGATAACAGTAAAGAGGAAACAACATCTTCCATCTTAAAAGTGGATGTCGTGACTCCCATTAGCCATCACTCAAGTGATCCCAAGAATCACAAAAGAACACATAACACAATAGCATACAATAATCTCTTTCATCAATCTGATTTGAATCTGTTAGATGGTGGAATTGAGAAAATCACCTGTTGAAGCATTCAAATGATCAAAATAGACACCTCTTCCCTCAAGATTTCCTTTCAAAGAGTACAACTTCTTCCTTAAGAACAACTTATTCACTCAAGTATCAGTTCCTATAAATAGCTCTTCCCAAAGAAGATGTAGTCTTTATTCATGAACGCTTAGAAGAATGTAGTCTCCGCCAGATAGAAGCCTTAGATTAACCTCTTTTGATTTTTGATTTGTGTGAGGTCCCAATTCTCTCATTTCCATGTATTGTGTAGGTTTTGCCTCCAGACACAAATAAGCAAAGATCATGATTAACTAACAATATTCCATTTCTTGAAAGTCGCCAACCTAAAATTATTGCCTTTGAATTCTCTCAATTTCAATATTATTTCCTATGCTTGCCATCTTAATCTTTAATTTAAATTACTAGACTTCTATGCACTCCAACACCAAATCATATCATACAAAACCTAACCTACCTACAAGGATAGTAAAACCGGCCAGGCTCCTCGATACCACTTGTAAGGAAAGATAAGATGCGAAACAAAATCTCCTAATGCCAAAAACTCAAGGAAGAATGTAGATATGACTTTAAATTTTGCAATTATAGTTCAATAAGATACACATGAAAAGAATAACAGAATAGAGAAATAAACACATACACAATTAGACAATAGATTTATGTGGGAAAACCCTTACAGGAGAAAAACCCACCACACCAAGTAAAGCTTCTTTGTATTACAGTAAAAAAAATTACATACACAGATCAGATTTCACTTTCATATGCCAATTTTACAACAATAACATTTCCTTGATCAACCTTGTACAACACATCACTGTTTCAATGCTCTCAGAAGCATACAATGAATTCACACACTGATCAATTCATGTTCAATCGAACAACTCTTTCATCACTGAATTGTTTGTCACTGTGGACCATTACAGAGGAAACCTCTTAGTTCACGGTCTATTGATCTTCCACACAAGAACAGTCACAACAATTCAACTACCAACAATTCTCCTTCTGCTTCTCTCATTGGTCCAAAATAGACCATGCAGGACAGTCATTCGGTCAAAATGTTCAACTGCATTGCATGTCAGTGAGACACCAGACCGTGTCTCACCAATGCCAAAGTGCCCGATCACAGAGCCATCGGCAAGACCAATGCTATCGACAACATTCTGAGAATTCAGACCAATAGTTCAAGTCTCCCCAATGTCACAAGGAAACCAATTGTCCTTATCGACAAGTCACACTGAACTCAAACCCATCGGCCAGACATGCTCTATCGCTAAGACTTTTATAAATTCTTCATGTCACCCCGACCAAGTATCATCGAAAAGAGTCTCCTCGATATACATCATGTGTAAATCCATCGGCAAGACTAGCACTGTCAGAATGAGTCTTGAACTCACTTCGAAGGTTCATATCTCTCTGATGTCTTCTGTTGCCAAGAGTCTCCCTGATGATCACCAGGAACTAACCCATCGACAAGAGATCTACCACTAGAATAAGTTAGGAATCTCACTCCGATAGCCCATGTCTTGTCGATGACTTCCGTCGGCAAGAAATATCCAATGTCACACCAGCCTGACCTCTTTAGGAGTTTAGAACACAACTACTAGTCGATAAGACATTCTGAGGGTCTCACCAATTTTTCTCTTTTAGGAGTTTCATATCAGTAAGTTTGAGGCACACTTTCCAACAAAAAATAGTCTCTCTTTGCAAAGATATCCAAATGTGAGTTTGGATCAACAATATATTGTATTTGGGACATTTCATAAGTAAAAAAGGAGTCGAGGTTGATCAACAAAAGACACAATCCATCTTAGATTGGACACCTCCTACAAACTTGTCTCAGTTACCGAAGGTTTGTCAGAGGATTCTCTCAGTTTGCGACTCCTTAACAAATCTGACTATAGAAGGAGGCTTTTAATGGATAGACGAAGCACAAAGAAATTTTAAGAAGCTAAAGGAGGTAATTAGTTCTTGTACAGTTCTTGCAATTATCAATTTCTCACTTTCATTTATTGTAAAATGTGTTGCTTCTGATGAAGGAATTGGAGTTGTTCTTTCTCAGAAGGAACACCCCATAACATTTGAAAGTAGGAAGTTGAGAGCCAATGAAAGAGGATATTCCATATATGAAAAAGAGATGCTAGCAATAATGCATGTATTGGAGAAATTTTGGAAATATCTGGTGTGCAGAAGATTTTTATTTAAATCAAATCACAACAACCAAAATTTCTTCTCGAGTAAAAAAAAAATTGAGTGATAGGCAACAAAAATGGGTGAGTAAACTTCAAGCATATGATTTTGATATTGAATATGTAAAAGGGAAAAATAATATCGTGGTGAATGCACTCTCTAGGAGACCTACTCTATGTTGTGTACATCACATCAATAGAATAGAGGGAGTCAATCATGGAGGAATATGCCAATGATCCATTTGCTACCTAAATTTTGGAAGGTGTGGAAAAGGATGACTGATATGTGGTTTCAGAAGGTCTAATTTTATTCAAGAGTAGAGTATTCATGGTTCCAAATCCAAAGTGAAAGTGAAGATACTAGAAGCCTATCATAATGCACCTATGGTAGGGAATATTAGGTTCTACAAAACTTACTAACAAATCATGGAAAATTTCTCTTGGAAGGGTCTTAAGGAGGATGTTCTCATATATCAGGGAATGCGTCACATGTCAACAAATAAAAGAGAGCAAGAGTTTTCTTCTGGATTGCTACAACCTCTTCCCATTCTAGAATATAAATGGGAAAGTATTTCCATGGATTTCATTATCAAATTACCCAAAGTGCAAGGGAAGGACTGCATTTATGTGGTAGTTGATAGATTGACTAAATATTCTCATTTATTTTCCATTTCTAGTGAATATAAAGCTCCGCAAGTTACAGATCTATTCTTCAAAGAAGTTTTTTGGTTGCATGGTCAACCCAAGAACATTGTAAGTGACAGAGAGAATCGGTTCCTTAGTGATTTTTGGAGAGAATTGTTCCTTTTAACTGGCACTAAGCTTACACCTAACACTAGCTACTATTTTTGAACTGATGGGAAAATTGAAATTATGAACAAGTGGGTGGAAGGCTATCTGTGGAACTATATCACTAGCTAATAGTTTTCATGGATCAAGTGGCTTCATTTGGGAGAGTATTGCTACAACACCACTCACCACATATCAATCGACATGTCTCCTTTCACAGAACTCTATGGATATTTTCTTTGACCTTTGCAAATTGGTTCTCATAGATAGTAGGGTTTCGATAACAAGTAATCTGGTAAAAAAATATTAGGAGATTCTAAAATCACTTAAGGATCACTTGTAAAATGCTCAAAATCAATGGAAGGAACAGACAAATAGGAAGCACATAGAAAGGTCATTTAAAGTAGGGGATATGGTATTCATAAGGTTGTAACCATATAGACATTCTTCCTTCAAGAAAGGTGGAGTAGAGAAACTCAAGCCTAAGTTCTATGGGCCATACAAGATAATCTAGAAGGTTGGAGGAGTTTCTTATGAGGTGAAGCTTTTAGAAGACACTAAAATCCATAATATTTTTCATGTTTCATGTTTGAAGAAGGTTTAAGGATTGAGTGTATCTCTTGTAGCCGAGTTACTGCCATTAGATGATGAAGGAAAACTTACTCTCAATCTAGAAGTTGTGATTGACACTCAAGTTAAGGATATAAGAAATAAGAGCATAACAAAATATATTGTTTGTTGGAAGAATTTTCAATTGAATATGCTACTTGGGAAGGGCATAAAATTATAGAGCATCCACATCTGCATTGCTTGAGGACAAGAAATTTTGGGAAGGGAGGATTTTCCATGTCCCTTTTTCAAAAAGATAGTTGAAGAGTGGAATTCAGAAATCCTACTGCAATTCTTCACAGAACACCCTTCCCACTTATGGTTTGGACCATACAATCTGTAATAATTCCCTTGCATTATATTTGGAGCTCAAGGAAAAAGGATCATATACCAAAAATATATCGCCATTAGAAGATCCCTAGTTTAGACTCCCTATATTAGAGAAGGATTGGTTCAGGGAACCCCTCCATATTCCTCCATAGGAGCTCGTTCTGGATTGCATTTTGGAACATAAAATCTATGATGACACTTGAAAATCATAATCAAATATTAATAGGAATGGATCAGGTACCAAAACTATATTGCTATCAAAAGATGACTATGCGAGGCAATTGGCACCCACTTCAACAGGCTTAAAGGATAAGACACCTCTAGATCATGCAACAACAATTGTGAAGTTTCAGGAAGGAGGAAAGGTCTAGGGAAGCATGTGGATAGGTCCACATAATGACACACTAATTCCAAAAGAATCTACTTTGGCCTTATGGCAAACCTAATGTAGCGTGTGAAATTCAAATTTTGGGCTTTGACGCCATTTTGGCTCAGGGCCGACCTATCCCTTAAGGGAAATTATTAGCATATAAATGTAGGGAGTAAATTCATGTATTAGGAATCAAATTATTATGTTATTTTTTAAAATTTTGGAACACTTGTGTTCTAACCCCTTATGTGGAAGAAAACCCATAAGAGTTTGTGGTCATTGGACGAAAACCCAATGATCACTAGGATCAGAGGATGGAATCTCTTTGGTTCCTAAGGGCATTCTCATTCAAGGATTACATCTAAGATTCAAAGAATTTGTAAGGTATTTAGTAATATTATTATTGATCTATATCAACATTGCACATCATTCCAAATTATTCTAGTGAGTTGTAATTGATATATCATATATGCATGAAATTTTAAAGTTTATAATTATACCAAAGTGATCTATGTGTTCATATGTTGTTGTTCATTGAATTTAATATGAAAATTAGTCTCAATGTTGAAATTAGATGTTAGGGACATTACAAACCATTAGGAAATATGGTCTTGAGGCCCTTCTCTAATGACCCCTTCATACATTTTTTAGTACCTTCCCCTTGTTTGTGTAAGGGGGTTGGTGCAGGAGCACCTGGGAAACACTAGGCTATGGGTAGTCTAGGATAAATTTAGTGTAAATTCTTTTCTAAGAAGGTCATGTTGACCATTGGAATTTGAGTTAGAGTGTTTTCTTGTCTTGATCAAGAGTGATCAGGAGGGAGGTTGTAACTCATGTTTCTTAGTTGTTTAGGAGTTAGCAATAATTGGCAAAGGTGGCAAAATGGGACATTTTGCACCTTTTGCCACTTGATTATGGAAATGTCCGACCCAAGGGATTGGTAACTACCTTGGAGAGGAGTTATAAGGAGTTGTTTGAGCTAAGAGCAAGGTTGGTTGGTTTTTGATTTGTAATAATTTCATGGAGTGCAATTAAGACTGTGATATTGAAGAACATCTTCTAGTTTATGGTTTTGGATTTATGCATTGATGGTTTTATCAGATGTTGAGAGTAGAGTAGGTAGTGTAATTCATTTTTAGGCATTGCTTAGTTCAGTATTTAACTTGTTGCATCGGTTCAAGCATTTGTTTTTGCTAGGTTAATTCATTTCTTGTAATTTTTGTTCTGACTGTCAGACCGATAGAGATGGAGCTCTAGACTGTGTTTCCCCTGTATCTGGTGTATGGGTTCTTGGAAATAGAGGCTAGAATCCATGTTTGTACATAAGCTAGAGGTAGGAGTCCTTAGGAGTCAGGAATCCATGGAAAAATATTGTTCCTAGGAGAGCTTGGCAGTGCCTGGCTAGGACAGTCAAAGAGTGTAGAGCACTAAGGTTGCAGGGGTGCCAATCTCCTGGTGAACCACGGTGTGGAGAGGATGTGGATTTACTTGTAGAGGCTTGGTAATAAGAAGGAGGCTTAACATAGACCAGGAAGTTGCAAACAAACTGACTGATCTCAAGGAGGTCATAAACTAGCTTAAAACAAGCCTAAATTTGCTAAGGGTTGGAGCAGTGTACAGAAAGTGGAGGCTCCAGACCCCAAAAATATTCAAGGTGTGGGCAAGGGTACCACAAATCCCAAGAAAAGATTTGGATTCATTTGGAGAATTTGGGCACATTCTCCATTTTTCTCGGGTTAGGAGGCCTAGTTGGGGCACTAGGGCTTGTAGCCTTTTCTAACCCTAGGAGAGTGTTTGGTGGAAGCGATGGAGAATTAGAGTCTAGTGATTGATCAAGAACCCTAATAGGTTGCTATGAAGCTTTTTACTACATCTCTACACCCCTACAAGAACCTAATGGAATGTTGGGAGTAATTGGCCTTTAGGGAAGAGTAAGGGTCAAGGGTGAGATAGTGGCAAGGCACCAAGATTGGCTTGGTGGAATGGAAGAGTGATGATAGTGGGGTTGGCCAGTAGGACCAGGGGCACCTATACCTGAGATAGGACCTAAAGGTTAAGGTGGGAGAGTCACCTAGGAGTTCTTGAGAACAAGGACCCAGAGCATGGGACAATGAGTGTTCCACCCAACCCTACCCTATCAGATTGGTATCAGAGCAGTTAAAAGATTTGGGATAGAATCTTGCATGTCAGACCTTGAATCTAGTGGTTCTACCATCATGGTGACAAATGCTGAATTGGCTAAGATGGTTGAAGAACAAAAGGAAGAAAATAGGCTAATGAGGGAAAGAATAGCCCAACTTGATCAAGTAATAAGGAGCGCGCATTTAGAAGGAAGGATACCAAAGGAAGAAGAGGTTGCAGAGGAAGAAAAGACCCCTGAACTTGACCCTATTTTGAAAGAAGAGCCTTTCTTGAAAGAATTGAAGGCTTTGAGTGGAAAAGCACTTGAAGGCATACCACTGTTTAGTGGAAAAATGGAAGCTGATTTAGTTTTGGATTGGATAGAGGGAATGGAAAACCATTTTGAGTGTGATGGGGTCATAGAAGCACATAAGGTAAAGGTGGAAAAATCAAGGTTAAGAGGTTCTGCCTTGACATGGTGGAAGTTCATTCAGACAGAGAGGGAAAAGGAAGGCAAGCAACCTATCTCTACTTGGAAGGGAATGGTTGCCAAGGTAAGAGAAGCATACATGCCAGATGACTATGAAATTCAGTTGCATAAGAAAAGACAGAGCTTGAGGCAAATAGACCAAGATGTGAACTCTTATACTGAGGAGTTTCAAAAAATTTGCATGAGGTCTAATGTGGCAGAGGATGAAAGTCTCAAGGTGGCTAGATACCGTAATGGATTGAAGTGGAACATTTAAGAGGAAATGACTCTTCTAAGTCCCAAGATAGTACACCAATGTTACCAATTAGCTATAAAGATTGAGGAAAGAAGCAAGAGGAAACAAGAACAGACTTCTAAGAGCAGAGGTAAAGGAAGAGATCAAAGAGATCAAAGAGGACAGTGAGGTGGCTACCAAGGTAGAGGCAATGGCCAAAGAAACCAAGGAGAGTTTAAATCCATAGATCATGGCAATGAAACACCTTCTAGAGGAGGGTATAACAGAGGTAGAGGTTCTCAAGGAGGATCCACTAGAGGAAGAGGAGCAGGTAGGAGCAATTCATAATTTGCAAACATGAAATGCTACCATTGTGGTCAAGTTGGACACCCAACTTATAGGTGTTCGGAGAAATCATCTTCATCAAGCAATGAGAAGAGAGTGGCTTATGCACAAGAGGACACCATGAGTCCTAAGTCACTTGAGGTCAGTCACATTGAATCTAAGATGGGAGAGAATCTGATGTTTAGAAGAGTGTTGATCAGACAACTGGTCAAGGAAGAACCAAAACAAAGAAGAGCTCTATTTAGAGTGAAGTGCAAGATACTTGGTAAATTATGCAAGGTCATTGTAGATTCAGGTTGAATAGACAATATCGTCTCAGAAGAAGCAGTAATGAAACTGAAAATGAAAAAGGTACCCCACACTAACCCCTACAAGGTAACATGGCTCAACAAAGGGCAGAGTGTTCTAGTGAATGAGCAAGTAACGGTGGAGTTTTCCATTGGAGGGTATAAGGATAAGTTAGTTTGTGATGTTTTACCCATGGATGCATGCCATCTACTATTGGGCAGACCATGGTAGTATGACATAAGTGCCATGTATGATGGGAAAGAGAATAGCATTTCCTTCGAGAAGGATGGGAAGACTTTCAAGTTGTAGTCACTGTCAGAAGAAGAAGAGGGACAGTCAAAGACACCAAGTGTCATGTTGAGTAGTGGGAAGGAGTTCCTTAAAAACCTACATCAAGGGGGTGAAGGATATGTGGCTATGTTACAACCTAAAGAAGAAGACAAGGCTGAAAAGACAGTCATACCTGGAGTAGTCCTAAAGTTGTTGGATCAATTCAAGGACATTGTAAGTCATGGTGCACCTGCAACTCTACCACCAAAGAGAGCCATAAGTCATAAAATTGACATCATACCTAGAGCCTCATTGCCTAACAAAGCAGCTTATAAGCTTACACCGGATCAAAATATAAAGGTAGCTAGGCAAGTGCAAGAGTTGTTGGATCAAGTATTGATTCAAAAGAGCATCAGCCCATGTGCAGTACCGGTAGTCTTGGCAACCAAGAAGGGAGGTAAATGGAGGTTATGCATTGATTCTAGAGAAATAAATAGGATCACCATTAGGTATAGGTTACCTATTCCTAGAATTGAAGACTTAATGGATTGTCTTGGAGGAGCTCAATACTACACAAAGTTGGATCTCAAGAGTGGATACCATCAGATCAGAATTAAGGATGGTGATGAGTGGAAGACAACATTTAAGACAAATGATGGGTTATATGAATGGAGAGTGATGCGATTTGGTCTTTCCAATGCCACTAGCACATTCATGAGGCTCATGAACGAAGTGCTCAAAGAATTCATAGGGGTATTTGTGGTGGTATACCTTGATGACATCCTCATATTCAACAAGACAACAGAAGAGCATTTAAAACATGTGGAGTTGGTTCTTGGAAGGTTGCAAGAGGAGAAGTTGGCAATCAATCTAGAGAAGTGTGAGTTCTTTAAGCAAGAGCTTGTATATTTGGGTTTTGTAGTGTCCAAAGGATCATTGAAGATGGATCCACGTAAGGTGGAAGCTATCCTAAACTGGCCTACACCAACCACAGGGATTGAGGTAATAAGTTTCCATGGATTGGCTCAGTTCTACAAAAAATTCATAAGGAACTTTAGTGGTATATGTGCACTAGTCCTAGATACAATCAAGGGTGGTTTAAAAAATAAGTTTGTGTGGAATCAAGAAGCTGAGAAAGGGTTTGAGAAATTGAAACAAGAGGTGGCAACTCAACCTATTCTCTTATTACCTAGTTTTGACAAATTGTTCATTGTTGAATGTGATGCAAGTGGAGTGGCAGTAGGAGGAGTGCTAAGTCAAGAGGGCAAGCCTATAGCCTTCTTTAGTGAGAAGCTCAATGAAGCAAAGAAGAGGTATTCAAATTATGACTTAGAACTTTATGCTTTGGTTTAGTCACTTAGGAAGTGGAGGCATTACCTTCTACCCAAGGAATTTGTAGTCTTTACCGACAATCATGCACTTACCTATATGAATACCCAAGAGAAGTTGAGCAATAGACACTTGAAGTGGATGGAATACATCAAAGATTTTACCTTCACCATCAAGCACAAGAAGGGACAACTAAATAAAGTAGCAGATGCATTGAGCAGGAGGTTGTTGACAGTGCAAGAGATACAAGTGAAGAGCATAGGGATTGACAGTTTTAAAGATCTTTATGGGGAAGATGAAGACTTTTCAGAGGTCTATAAGGTATGTTCTAACTTTGAGAACCATTTCTATAGCCAATACTCAGAGTATACATTGCAAAGTGGGTTATTGTTTAAAGGAAATAAATTATGTGTTCCAAGAGGGTCAATGAGGGAAAATCTCATTCAGGAAAAGCATAATGGAAGTCTTAGTGGAAATTTTGGCATCAACAAGACTTTAGAACTAGTGCAAAGATTCTATTACTGGCATAAGTTAGCAAGAGATGTTAGAAAGTATGTGGAACAATGTGTTGTGTGTATGAAAGCTAAGGGAGGAGCTAGTAATGATGGTCTATATCAACCCCTACCCATTCCTAATAGACCATGGGAGTGTGTAAGCATGGATTTTGTGGTAGGCCTTCCTAAGACCAAGACTAGTTTTGACAGTGTCTGTAGTAGTGGACAGATTTAGCAAAATGAGTCATTTTATCCCTTGCAAAACTACTCATGATGCTAGTTACATAGCTCATCTCTTCTTCAAGGAAGTTGTAAGGATCCATGGATTGCCTTTGAGCATTGTTTCAAACAAGGATGTGAAGTTCATGAGTCACTTTTGGAAGACTCTATGGAGTAGATTGGGTACCAACCTGTCATTTGGATCAGCTTACCATCCTCAGATCGATGGTCAAACAGAGGTGGTTAACAGGGTGCTAGGTAACCTTCTAAGGTGCCTAACTAAAGAGTATGGACAGACATGGGATATGGTTATCTCACAAGCTGAGTATGATTACAATGATAGTGTGAACCGGACCATAGGGAAGAGTCCTTTTGAAGTTGTGTATGAGATGCACCCATGAGGCATATGTGAGCTCAAAGATCTTGGAGCTATGGAACATAGAAATGGACATGCAGAGGACTTTAGTCAAACCATGAAAGAGATTCAGGAGTAGGTGAAGAAGACAGTCACCGAGGCTACACAAAAGTTGAAGGAGAAGGTAGATTTGTCAAGGAAGGATGTGCAATTTGCAGTAGGAGACTATGTCATGGTCCACCTTAACAATTCAAGGTTGCAGAAGGGAATGCCAACCAAGTTGCAAATGAAAAGAGTAGGACCATGCAAGATATTAGCCAAGTATGGTAAAAATGCATACAAGTTAGAGTTACCTAGCGGTTTAGGAATCTCACCAGTTTTCAATATAGCTGACTTGATCAAGTACAAGGGGTCAGTCAATGATGTGGATCAAAACAGTAAGGAGATCTTCAAGGACATTAGCAATATATCCTTACCTAATCAAGACAAGCCTCAGGCAGAGAAGATCTTGGAGTCAAGAGTGAAGAAGGCTACAAGACACAAGGTATACATGGATCATCTTGTCAAATGGAGGAATAAGCATGAATTTGAGGCTACATGGATGGATGAAGCTCAGCTCAAGAGGCAGGGCATAGATGTGTCATTACCCTCTCCTAACATTCCTTAGAGTTTGTGTAGAGGGGGGAGAATGGTACAGGAGCACCTAGGAAACACTAGGCTATTCATAGTCTAGGATAAATTTAGTGTAAATGCTTTTCTAAGAAGGTCATGTTGACCATTGTAATTTGAGTTAGAGTTTTTTCTTGTCTTGATTTGGAGTGATCAAGAGGGAGTTTGTAACTCATGTTTCTTAGTTGTTTAGGAGTTAGTAATAATTGGCAAAGGTGGCAAAATGGGACATTTTGCACCTTTTACCACTTGATTATGGAGATGTCCGACCCAAGGGATTGGTAACTACCTTGGAGAGGGGTTATAAGGAGTTTCTCGAGCTGAGAGCAAGGTTGGTTTTTTTTTTATTTGTCATAATTTCATGGAGTGCAACTAAGACTGTGATATTGAAGAACATCTTCTGGTTTATGGTTTTGGATTTATGCATTGATGGTTTGATTAGATGTTAAGAGTAGAGTAGGTAGTGTAATTCCCTTTCAGGAATTGCTTAGTTCAGTAGTTAGCTTGTTGCATCGGTTCAAGCCTTTGTTTTTGTTAGGTTAGTTCATTTCTTGCAATTTTTGTTCTGACTGCCAGATCGGAAGAGATGGAGCTCTAGACCGTGTTTCCCCTATACCTGGTGTATGGGTTCTTGGAAAAAGAGGCTAGACTCCATGTTTGTACATAAGGTAGAGGTAGGAGTCCTTAGGAGTTAGGAATCCATGGAAAAAGACTGTTCCTAGATGAGCTTGGCAGTGCTCGGTTAGGACAGTCAAAGAGTGCAGAGCACTAAGGTTTCAGGGGTGCCAATCTCCTGGTGAACCATGGTGTGGAGAGGATGGGGATTGCCTTGTAGAGGCTTGGTAACAAGAAGGAGGATTAACATAGACTATGAAGTGGAAAACAAACTGACTGATCACAAGGAGGTCCAAAATTGGCTTAAACCAAGCCTAAATTTGCCAAGTTAAGGGTTGGAGCAGTGTACGAACAGTGGAGGCTCCAAACCCCAAAAATAGTCAAGGTGTGGGCAAGGGTACCATGAATCCCAAGAAAATATTTGGATTCATATGGAGGATTTGGGCACACTCTCCATTTTTCTCAGGTTAGGAGGCCTAATTGGGGCTCTAGGGCTTGTAGCCTTTTCTAACCCTAGGAGAGGGTTTGGTGGAAGCGATGGAGAATTGGAGTCTAGTGATTGATCAAGAACCCTAATAGGTTGCTACGAATATTTTTACTACATATCTACACCCCTGCAATAACCTTACTGAATGTTGGGAGTAATTGGCCTTTAAGGAAGAATAAGGGTCAAGGGTGAGATAGTGGCAAGGCACCAAGATTGGCTTGGTAGGATGGAAGAGTGATGATAGTGGGGTTGGCCAGTAGGACTAGGGGTACCTATACCTGAGATAGGACCTAAAGAGTTAGATGGGAGAGTCACCTATAGGAGTTCTTGAGAACAAGGACCCAAAGCATGGG
>VDFB02197520.1:0-28202 GCA_007258455.2 Sequoia sempervirens | reverse complement strand
GTTCGACTCTCTGATTCTATGTTGGACACTATTCGGGAAGGATTGGAAGCTGATTCCCAAGCATAACAGATTATGTTGCAGGTCAAGGCGGGAAGGACATGTAGGCTTACCATTTGGGATGGTTTGTTGTTCTTTGTTGGTGACCGAATATATATACCTAAGTGGAAGGATCTGCGGAAAACTCTACTTCAGGAATGCCATGACTCTACCTGGGCAGGGCACCCAGGGCAGAGAAGGACTTTGGCACTTATGGAAAGAGGATTGTATTGGCCTAAGATGTAGGACGAGGTGGAACACTATGTGAGGACTTGTTTGGTTTTCTAGCAAGACAAGGTGAGCACAAGTTTGCTAAGTAGGTTATTGGAACCCCTTCCAGTTCCAGTAAGGCCTTGGGCCTTAGTCAGCATGGATTTTGTGGCCACATTACCTTCTGTGGATGGGTTCTTGAGTATAATAGTGATCGTGGATAGGTTCTCCAAATATGCAACCTTTGTTGCATGAAAATCACCATGTAGGGCCAAAGATGTTGCAGATTACTTCTTCCGGTTCGTAGTGAAATACTGGGGCGTTCCACTGAGTGTGATCTCAGATAGGGATCCCCACTTTATGAGCAATTTCTGGGCAGAATTGTTCAAGTTTGTTGGAACAAAGATATTGAAGTCCACTAGTCCCCATCCTCAGACGGATGGCCAAACTGAGAGGATCAATGCTGTGATGGAGGATTATTTGAGGCACTTTGTTTGGTCGGACCAAGCGAATTGGCCCCAATTGCTGGAGGCGACACAGTTCAGCTATAATCTACAAAAGTCAGGGTCGAGCTAGTTCTCACCCTGCCAACTTGCTACGGGGCAGCAACCCCTCACATCGCACTCAATATTGAAGGGATACTTGGGAGAAGGCACAGGCGCCGCAGATTACTTAAGGGCATGGACTGAGCGAGTGGACCTAGCTTAGTACCATTTGACTAAGGCTAGTGATCAGATGAAGAGGTACGCTGATGCAACGAGGAAGCCACGGGACTTCCAAGTTGATGACAGAGTTTTGCTTCGGATGGACTTGAACTAGTTCAAGCCACCAAAAGGTTTGAGTTCTGCGATGGTTAGGAGATTTGACGAGCCTTTTCAGATTGCTGCCAAAGTTGGGAAGGTTGCGTATAAGTTGGCTTTGCCACTACATATGAAAGTTCACCCGATTTTTCACGTAAGCTAGTTGAGGCCTCATCATGCTAATGAGGAAGACCCTGAGTGAAACGTACCAACCCGGGGCCGGATAATGTAGTCGAGCCCAAGCATGGGGTGCATGAGGTAATTGGGATGTGCAGCTGAGGCTATGGAGATTTCAAGAGGAACGAATTTCTTGTAGTTTGGGAGGATCGTCTGTGAGATGAAGCTAGTTGGGAGCGAGCTGAGGCGTTGTGGCCATACGAGGACAAGGTTCTCGAGTTCTTGCAAAAGAACTCAACTGCACAGTAAATGGTGCAAAAGTACTTCAACACTTTGAAAGCGTAGCGCAAGTGATGAGGACATCACTTAGTTGAAGTGGGGGAGATTGTAAGGGAGGTTTAACTGTTGAGCTTGATCCCGGATTGCATGGGATGTGGTTTGCTTGGAGTGCGGTGTTCCTGAGTCGCTGAACCGGGTTACATGGGATGTTTCCAAGTTACCAGTCCGTGATGTGTGGGATATGTTTATGAATCGAAGTTGCGTGCAAAGATCCAAGTGCTGCCACTTGCGTTTGATGCTGAGATACGTGGGACACCAAAAGACTGAGTCTTTGATCGGATCGTGGATCCGATGTGCTGGCTTTGTTTGAAGGAGTCCGAAGTGTGGTTCCGTGGAACACGGGATGCTATCTCTCATATCGCTGAGTTGGGTTGGCCGAGTTCATCCGAGTTCATTGAAGACCTTGGTGCCAAGTGTTGGTACTTGCCCCTGGAACGTGTCCATGATTTGTAACAGATACTTTTATCCGAGTATGAATTGTAACGAATACTTTTATCTAAGTTCTATAAATAACTCAGTATGCTTTATGGGAAAAACATACGCGGGAGAGTGATTGAGAGCTGGATAAAGTAGGAATAGGATTTGCATTGTAGTTGGATAGCTAGGCTAAGGGGACAGGATACAGCGTGAAAGACTCAGCCGAGTCGTGGAGAATTGTATTCACCCTAGGGACCTATCTACTGTGTAAGCGAGTCGGACTTTGGTCATTCTCGGCGTAGCCGAACCAAGTGTTCCTCGCCGGATATGGATGTTGTTCTGAGTTGAACTATTATGCTGCATAATAAAATCTGTGATTCGTTTGTCCCAATTTTTGTGTTGCTCGATCTAATTACTTTTGTGTTTTATTTTGCATTGCTATTATAGTTCCGGTGCATTATTATTACTGTTGGTATTAAGTTAGACTTAGAACCGAGTTGTTGGCTCGTGGAAGTTAGGCATAGTCTATGAAGTGACTCCGAGTCCGAGTCGCACAGGCGGACTTGGGTTCTTTGGCAGTGCCCCACAAGGTTGCAAGGCTGACCTCGTGACACCCCTTGTCCTAATGACATTTTTAACATCATTTTAGGTCATCTGTTAAAAACACTTTATAATATCATTTTGAGGTACTTTATAATTTAATAATAAAATATAAATTATCATTTTATAAAATTAAAATTACTTTTTGAACAACTTCAATTAAATTATTAAATTATTTCCTTAGCTCAAAAAGAGAACATGACAAACACTTCCAGCAGCATTGGTGCCTACTCATTGTGAGCTTTAATGCATAAATTGAAATCACAGGCACTGTTTGGCATGCAAAGATAAAACTTTCTGACTGTTATAGCTAACCTACACTACCTTGTAAGCTGCTGTTTTATTTAATTCATTTGTTGGTGACACATTAACATTTTCTTACAGGAAGAGATATAGAACATAATAGCTCCTAAAGTGCAAGACCATCTCATCAAAATAATGGGATTTAGTTGAATTGAATATTAGATTGATTAAGCTCTTCTTCTCAAAATAAATGGCAGTATTATGAATTCTCCTATTCACCTAATCTCAAACTCTGTTTGATTCTGTGATCCTTAAGGTTTGTCTAGCCAAATGCTGGAAATGCTCATTGATGCTGTCCAGAATTTGAAACAATTACTCAGAGACCAGAATTCTGATTTAATTATCAGATATGGAAGAGCTGAAGACATCTTACTTGCATTAGTGAAAGAGGTACCACTGATAGGTTAATGACAAATTATTGTTATTTGGCAACCTACGAAAGTTAAGCTTATGGAAATTTCTGAATTGTAATGCGATGGAGACTATTGGCCTATTAATTGAACTGGGCACACTCTTTAAGCGGATGAAGCCTTCAATTAGAAGCTAATATTTTTATGGAATTATTGGAGCTGCAGATAATTTAGTCTGACTTCAGTCACTAGAAGTTATTCACTGCAAGGCTGAACTGTTAATTTTATTTGCATGGCTCAGGTTAATGTTACTCATATTATCACAGAGGAGGAGCTAGAGTACGACTGGCTCAACTTAGTTCATTCAGTCTCAAAATCTCTTGCAACAGTTTATGTCTCAGGGGAAATCCCAAAGTTTATCTTTTGGCAAGCACATATATTTGAATTTGAGGTTCTTACTCTACTCTGTACCGGGTCTTTCATCTTTGATTCAGAAGAACGTTTTTCAGATTTTGAAGCATTTATATTGAAGGCTTTCCAATGCATAATGCATGCATAAACTGTACTATATTTTTTTCTTACAAATACCTATTCTAGAATTGGGAGGAAATTCCAGATTCATATAGAGAATTTCAGAAGATGCAGAAGCCCTCTGTTCCACCTCTTTCATGCCCTACCTTACCTGTGTTGCTACTGGATATAGACAGAGGTAAGGCAAGTCTGACGACTTTCAATTTGATTTTAAGTTTTAACAAATCATTTGGGTATCCTCTAAACAAGATTAGTTATGCACATATTGATCTTCACTTTTGTTTTGAAAAAATACTGGTTCAGAAGTTCATGATTCCATTTCAATGCTTCAGGAAAATTGCCGGAATTGAACACCTTAAGAGGAATTGTGGAGGGAAAAACTAATCTAGAAAATGTTAAGGAAAACCGAGCCTTCACCGAACAACATCTACAAAATAAGGAATCTGTTTTCTTCAGTCATGAGGCTGTAGATCAAATGGCCATTGGGGCTGGAGCAACCATGGTTCGTAATGCATTAGATGGATACTTGAGGTATCTAGAATCAACTTGGAGAGGTGATTGGCAAGAGTACGTATTGATTCCATTCTGAATGAGAAACAAATTTATGAGTGCTTCTTTGCTGCAATTTATGTTTAATTCAATGGAGGTAACTTAATCCAAGGCATCTCACAGATCTTGTCAGAATAGAAGACCCATGCTTCTAATTGATCCATCCATTGTTTATTTTAACGAGTGTTTTACTAACTTGAATCAACGTCACAGTTTTCTTTTTACAGAGCTGCTTATCAAAATAACTGGAAATCTTGAAACTGACATCAATTTAAATTTCAAGCAGATTATTCTCCTATGATTTTAAAGAAAAGAAAAATCTATCCAAAGCTATATCACTGGCCTTAAAAATGGAAAATCCAAACAACAATTCAACGTACCAAACAAGAATAATCACTACAATGACCATAACAAGAATCATAGTTACGAGACTCGGACTCGGCTCGGACTCGGCTAGGGTGACTCGACTCGGCGACTCGGCGACTCGGACTCGGACTCGGCGCAGACTCGGCAAAATGAAAAAAGTTGAAAAAACCTTAGAAAATTAGAGATTTTTAAAGATTTAAAACTTGTTTCAAGCACCCTTTATTGAATACAACACAAATAAAAGCAAATTTGATCACATACACAAATATACAATGATCACATAAGTATAAAGTACACAAATTGTAGTTGCGCTGCTGAAGGACTAGCTTCTAAGTCCACGGCTAGTCCTCACCATTTATTATCCAATAATAGTACAAGCATTTCCTAGTTAAATCATTTTAGAAGGATATAGATCCTAAGGGAATCAAGCCTCAAATCAATAAGTGGTTCTCCTTGAGTCAAGAAAAGCACAAGGTTTCCCAAATTCCAACAGCTACAAGTTACCCTATCACAATTTGGCACTCAAAGATTCCTATACCTCTATCATGCTCAACAATCACTATCAATGACATACAATATTTTCCAGACAAAAGTGACTTCCATAATCCTAACCCTTCATATCAATGATATGATTGGAAGCTTGAGCACTTACCACTATTATACTAGATAATTATGGTCAACAGGTTTATTCATAACCCAAAATTCATAAACATTAATACACAATATATGGATGCTACAATTAATCCTTTCTACCCAGATAACTAACTGTGTTCTCATTTAACTAATAACCATACCATTCACTATTTTACCAACCCAAAACACAATTATCCAACACCATGGAAAGTTGAATATAAGGTTACTTGTATGTCCTCAATCTAGCCATTATATCCCACATCTTATCACAACATAGCATATAGGTATTTTTCCTTTCACTATTCAAAGTAATTTATCAAGTCATTATGCCAAGAGTGGGGAAAACAAAATGTAGCTAAGTAACAATGTGAACATTGACATTATAGTAATAGCCGCTAAAGTAAATTTCTAAGTTCATCACATTGTCCTAGCTGATATCATTAACTCCAGCTAAGCAAAATAAATAAAAAACCATTTAATATAGACAAGTAAACATCTAATATCTCTCTTGGATCACATTTACCTTCACCAGCAAAATACTTACCAGTTTATTCAACCATCTTGCTTGGAGTATCATGCAATAGCTTACACAATGTTATCCTTCCCATTGCTAACTGTTTTCACTTAGCCCAATGCCAAGGTAAGCTTACATGAACCATCATGTTAGTGAACTAAAGAGAGATGATATCAAGATTTGGTCCTCTAAATTTTATTTTATACATGCAATGGCTTGAGGAAAAAATAGAATATTGGCTCAACACCTATCATTTAGCTATGTCTTTAAACATTGCGTAAGTGAGTTTATGATTCATCATGGCTTCACATAACTAATGGTAGTGTCCCAGCTTTTGCATCTTACGTAGACTATATGCAATTTGTAAAAATGGTAAAACATTTAACACATGCTACCAAATCAGTTATCTATGGTGCACTTGTATATAAAGGTGTTTGGTGTTTGAGGTAATGTCAAGGTTACCCCAAGTTTCCGGGACGGGGACGGCAGGGGACGGCGGGACGAGTCCCCAAGTTTCCGATTTTTGAGGCCAAAATTAGGGACGGTAGGGGACGGCTATATAAAAATATAGGGAAAATTTAAAAAATATAGGGAAATTTTAAATATTTAACAGATAACATGAATAAGGCATGCATGATACACATTATAGAACATTAACATATAACATTTGTGTTCAACATTATGCCAATACTCAAAGTCAATAGTCAATACGCATTCAAAATTAACATACAATTACACAAATCATAAAACAACCTCCTAGTTATAATTTATAAACTTATATCAAAATGCCCAAAGGCTACATTGCTGCCATATAGTTTAAAAGTTTGTTATGAAAATCAAAATACAATATCGTATGTCTAATGTATGGAACAAGATAATCCTTGATTATGGCTTTGACTACAAAAGATGCAAAGATTTGCAACGGGGGATATGTATTTTGTAGGTTTAATGATCATGATTCATCATTGGCCTATAACATGCTTAGACCTATAGTTTTAATGAGGTTTTGGGGGAAACACCCCAACAAGATTGAGGTAGTACCGCGGTCCTCAAAGTCACTTCAGGGTCTCAGCGTTCCTCAGCTCAAGGCGTCGCCCTGCGTCCGGGGGGCAATACTTCCACAATAAGGGGCCACTTTGGGGCCCGGGCAACGCACCAAGGTCATAAGCGTCACTTCGTCTTCTGGGGCCTGGTCGTGGAGTCACCGGTATCCGGCAATACTGGCGATCGCCGCTGACATGCATGGGTCGGGAGGGCGGAGCCCCACCAATTAAGCTCCAAATGAAGACCTTCAAAACCACACAAACCTTCATGGCGCACACACCATTTAATTCGTAATTTGTAAATTAAAGATTGCAATTTTTAAAAAATTATGTTTCTTTGGCTTTCAAACGCCCGGGCGAAGTCCGGGCTTAGTCCATCATGATCCGGGCGAAGTTGGGCGAAGTCCGTACGTAGTCCTGTGGAGTCCGGGCAGTCTTCGCCTGGATCTACGGAACCGAGTCCGGCTCCCAGATCAAGCTGTAGCCTGCTCGGGTTTCTGACTCGGCCGAAATAAGTGAAGGAAAGTTTTCAAAGCCAGTCTCGCCATAATGACAAGAATTATTGGAAGTTATTCAAATATATTCAGGGGAAATACGTCCCCATTGTTGAATCTCAATTGTATAGCCGCATATTAGCATCACCGATAGGAATAAAATGATTGTAAAGAGAATTCTGAATTAAACAAAATATGTTGTAAATCTTTGTTATCAATATGATGCTTTTAAGATTTAATGATTGGTCTAGATGAAATAATGCCGTTTCAATTTGATGCTAAGGTTCCGCCGGTGAAATATTGCAGTATAAGGAGGCTAATGAATCCGCTATTCTAAATCCTGAGGATGCTTTATGTATACGTTAACGTTATGAACATGTGATTGCCGCGAGTTTATGTTAGTGGATGCAGGTATGTGAACATAGCAGCATAAATCGTTTGGGGAAAAAATCGGCAAACCAAAAAATCAGGATTTTTTGAAAAATCGTGAAAAAATTGGGAAAAAATCGGATTTGAAAAAAAAATGTAAATGAATGTAATTAAAAATTCCTTAAAAATAATGAACACACGTTGAGAAGCAAGCAAAACGTGACCAGAAAAAATGGCTTTAGAAATTCGTGTCAATGAGAAACCCGCAATTTTAGAGTAGATTCGCACTTGAAAAACCTGCAGCCGCCTTCAGACGTTTTCGCCAACATGAGAAACCCTCGATTCGCACTTGAAAAAGGAGAATACGTCATCTTTAAAGGCAAAAACGCGTTTTTTTTTAGGTTTTATTTTTCCGCGCGATTTTTTCATGTTTTTTTGCGGATTTTTTGTTCGAAAAATCCCGATTTTTTGACGATTTTCAACAATTTTTTCACAGGCGTTGACTGTTGAAAAAATCGGGATTTTTGCAGGGAAAAAATCGGCAACCTCCCAGATTTTTTAAAAATCGCGATTTTGAGGATTTTTTGCAGATTTATGCTTCTATGTGTGAACCATTCCTCTAGGCAGAGGGGAAATATCACTCGGGAGAGGAGCTTGGTCGTTTAACCGGTAAAGTGAACTATCTGAGCATACACGCACCACTATAGATTGAGTGAACTGAGTCAATTATGTTGGTTCTAGATAAGTCATTTGTAGCTTGTATATTGGCATTAGGAATCTTGTCTACTTCTTTACGCTTTTATGAGTGATGTTTATTTGTATATCTGTTTAGTTATATTACAATCATTATGATGGTAACGTGAATGAATGTAAGTGAATAGGGAGTGGACATATATACATATATATAGTATATACATGTATCCATATGTATATACATGTCGATATAGGCGTATGATTGGCAGATGGATATGTTCATACGGATGCATCGATATGGTATACCTACACATACGTGTACATTGAAGTATATACAAGTATATATATGTATATATGTACACAACCTATTATATGTGGATATTAATAATATTATATTATTATTGCCTAACAATTTACATATACATGTATATGTATATATATATATATATACATATCGGATATGCTGACTGGCTTACGATATGTTTACAGAGTGATATATATATATTAATATTATATATACATATATATATTGCGGTAAAATTATATATATATATATATATATATATATATTACATGAGGTAATTAAAAATATATATATATATATATATATTTAATATTTAAATCTCATTGATGGAAATCAAATTATTTTCCACATTGATTTAATATTAAACTTTAACTATGGAAATTGGGTTAAATTATACCCAGCCGATTATTAATCATCAACCATGGGAATCAAATGAATCGAAATATGTCTTTGGCAATGAGAAATCAAAATACATCATTCTTCAATATGATGGAAATTGAAATATTTCATATACTATCTTTTGAACTTTGAAATAAAACGAAATTAATGGCTGAGGAAAACGCGCGCCCAACTCATACGCGCAGAACACTTGACCAAGTCGTTGGAAATTGCAACGCAGCCTATATGCTTGTCGATTGAGCCAAATTAATAGGCTATGTGGATAGTAAATATCAATGGACTTTTTCACTGTATATATTCTACCCGCCAGATTATGAAATTGGCTCCATATCTGGAAATGAAACCTGTAGGTGTCGATTTTGTATAATTTACCATGTGCAAATGGAAATAGTCTTCATCCTGCTGTCAATCATTGGAAGTCGACTCACATCATTGAAACTGGGTATGGGATTTAAATTCTGCCACATACTAAGTGGAATTGTTCAAATTACAGTGCTGGCAAATGACATGCCTTTGGAAGTGGAATTCGATTGGGGCTGAGGCTTTATAAATAGCCACCCAATTCTTCATTCTTCACTTATCTTTTGAGAACTTATCCTTCTGTAGAGCAATCATTCTGCTTTTCTCAGAGATGTGTTATTCTGTAAATTGAGTTTAGTTTGTAATTACCAATTCTTCATTATTGAATTACCAGAGCTTCATATTTTAATCAGCTGCAACCATTACCAGTTTGATTATCCATTTTTGAGTGCTTAATTATGAGTGAGGAAAATAGAGTTTTGGGAGGGAATTGTCGATTGTTTGGAAGTGCTGGAAGTGTTGTGTGAGTAGGCTAAGACATCATCATTTGGAGAAAAGCTAAACATAAGGCATGAGATATTCTTCTACTATCAATTTCAATAGTAAATCTTCAAATATTTCTAGAAATTGTGTTTACTGTCTGTGCATAGATAGGGAATTGCTTCATGAACTGTACTTCCGTTGTATATAGAAAGTGAGTTATTCTATGAACTATATATCTGTTTGCACCTAAGAAGTAAATTGTTTAAAGGATAAAAGATGCATGCGTGTTGTGTTTTGCATTGATTGTATGATCTCCATATAAGGAGAATACGGTTGTAATAGTTACTATATACTAGGACCGAAATGAAGGCAGGAGTCAAGTAAATTCTATCAGCTTAAGTTATTAGGTTAACTAAGATAAGCTTGAGTTACTCCTAGGATAAAGATTTCTAGTATAGGAGGGATTGTGTGAATTACTTGTGTTGATTCATTTCTAGTAGTTAGTATGTTGTAGGTTAGTCTGGGGTGACTGATTATCCATTGAAGGACATACCCTATGTGTAGTGTAAGATAGCCCTAAGTCAAATCGACCCTGATTGGTGTATGTGATAGATGACCCTTAGTAGAAATATTGTATGAAACACTTTGGCCAAAGTAGTGTAATGTACCTACATCCACTTAGACTGTGTGATGATTACATTGTCAGTTTACCATGATCCAATAGTACATGCTAGTTCGGGATTGTGGGATTATAAGGATCTAGTTATGTAGGACACACCACTATGCTCAGTTGGTTAACAGTATTGGTTACTCTACCAATATCTTCGTTGAAGGGAGGGCCATCTATTGAATAATAGATGTGCGGGGGACCGCATTATAAGTTCGTGGTTGGCGGAAAAGCGCCTGTGTGATGTTTCTCCTCCATAGCAGGCTACTGAAGTACCAAGATTTGAAAGGGAAGATCCTGGACCATCTTACTACTATTTGTTGAAAAGCTCATTGAGCTATGTTTGTACTTGTATGTCTTCTTACTCTGATGTTTACTTGAAAAGGAAAAGTTATTTTATTGTAATGAATTGTATTATGTTGAAATGATTTCAATTAAAAGAAAATGATTTTTTTGTTAACATGGCAATTTACTCGTTATCTTTATTTGTCTGATGTAAAATTAAGAAATATTTATTTCACGCAAGGGTTAGTACGTTACATGTGGTATCAGAGCTACCAGGTTTAACTCTGGAACCTATGAGCTTGTCAATTTTCCTTTCCAACATTATCTAATGTTGTGAAAAATTCTTGTGTCAGGATGGTGTGTATCAGATTAATGGCTTGAAAGTCAGTAATCGGAAATGAATGTTACCTGAAGGCCAAGAAGGAAAAGGAAGCCATCGTTAGAACCATTGAAGGAACCAACTATGATAATGCTATCTGGTTGAGTGATACTGAAACTTTTAGCCATGCACTTTCTCAAATCAGCATTGAGAAGAGGAAGATGAGAATGGAGGCAATGTACAATTACCTGCCAGCTATCTCACCTGAAAAGTCAAGATCATTACCACTTTCCAGGGACATGCCTTCTGAAGAAAGTTCTAGTCTTGCATTTATCTTTAGGAATCCTAGAGTTCAACCATTGGCTGAAGTGATAGCAATTTCTTCGAGTAAAAAGTCCGAAGGTTATACACCAAGGACACCACTGGTTGAGAAATGGTCTCATGAACAAATGTCTATGAAAAATGTAGACTACTTTGTTGATGAACACCTTATTGACATTGCTTCACGCAATTATGTATCGAACAATAAATCCGAAGGATATTACCCTTTTTGGGATAGATATGAACAGATGAGAGATGAACAAAAAGAAAGAGAACAACAATTTTCTCAGTCTGTAGGTTACACTCCCTTAAGTTATGTGTCTGAGAGTGAATCAGAAGGATACTCTCCCCTTGACTATTTGAATAGTCGATCAATGTAATCGATAGGATATTGAATCCTCATATTATGAATAAAACTATGTATTTACCAAAAGATATATATACTTGATCTATTATGAAAAAATTTGTGTTCATGTGAATGTGTTTATCTTTATAAATATACTTTACATAGGAGTTAATTGATAGTAAAATTAACATGAATAAAACATTTAGGTTAAATCAATTATATAATCATGGTGAGAACGTATGAAAGAACATGAACTATTCCTGGAACCAGTCAAGATGGTGAACAAGGAGCTACTGGTGTGGAAGCAAGGCTTGATTAGATTTCAGCAAGGTTAACTAATTGTTGATGTGATTTTTATGACCGCACCAATCAGCAGAACAAAATAGTCCAAAGGCTACTCCGTTCTCTCTTGATCAAAGTATTCCCGCAGCGCTTATGACAAAGCAAAGTCTCCAAGACGCTCAACCTGGGGCGGTTCTCAAACACTTTGAATACCCTCGCCATATTCTGATGCAAATCGCCACTTTACCTAGGACTTACACAATTGTTCAGATTCTTGCAGTTAACAGTAAATGGATGATTTGAAGGGACTTGTATAATGCGAATGGTTTGGCAATAAGTACGTTTTCCTAAAGCTAACCAGAAATGTGCGGAAAGTAAATGAGTGTAGGGCCTAAGAAACTTATATTCTATTCTAAATGCAAGATATGTGGGGCTCAATTTCAGCAGATTTCAACCGAATTTCGCCTAGCCTCACGTCGGACAGCTTCGGCAAAATTGGTGCAATCTTCAAAGGGATAGCAAAAGATATTCCAGACGGCACCCCGGATACATATACCATCAAGGCTTAATGCGATATAAGCGGAGGCTAAAACTGCGAATTTTGTTTAAACCCCAAAGATAATTTCAAAGGACCTGCACTAAAGGCTTAACTTATCATCAAATGCTTAGTGGTATGGAATGAAATGAAGCTACCTCGGATAAACACTCACACATCCAAAGCAAACTACTGCATAAAGCCAAAATTACGCATTTGATACTTGATTCGGAAGATGAAGAGATCTGGTTAGCTATCCATGACAAGACGAATTCCACCATCAATGAAAAGATCTATTATCATGAAAGTTTTACACAACAATCTCTACAAAAGTTTTCAAAGGGAAAACTTTCTTTCTTCTCCACACTATGCTAAACTATCAAACAAAATGTCTACTATGCTCTACTCTCTAGTCTCCAATCTCTAACTCAATTCTGATTCTAGTCTAATGCTAGTCTAATGAAGTACAAATGAGGGGGACTCCCCCTTTTATAGGTAGCCCAGTCCAATGGACGGCTAAGATTACAATCAAAAGAGTGGCTAAGATTAAGCCACCTCAGCCCTAACCCTAAAAACTGCCAGAATGGGGAGTGGTGCAATAAATGAGCAAAGATTCCCACTCACTCCCAAAAATAGTAAAGGCAATTAATGCCCACAATCAGTCTTCTAGAAGATCGTCCAAAGAGTGCATTTGTCATGTCCCTTCTAGTTGACATCCCCTGTAGCTTAAGTGATTAGTTCTTATTACACTTCAGGATGATAGGATGGATAGAGGGTCTTAATGGAGCTTGGTTTGGCTTTGGTTGTCGAGTTTACCGCTTGGCTTCTTTCATCTGGCTCATTCGGCCAACATTTGCCCTAATTCGCTATTTTTAGCAAAGATTTGGCACTCGCTACTGAGCACCCCTGCTATTTTTAGCAGTATGGTTTGGTCATGAGCAGAATCGATCACTTCTTCACCAGCTTCAGACGGTTCATGAATCGGACATAATTTGAGGGAAATATTAATATTTAATTGATTAATTAAATATTAATTATTCGAAGCTTATATTATAAAGTTATAATATTTTAATATTATAACTTAAGTGAATATTAAAGGGGTCGACCATCATTGAATAGGGGACCATTTTTAATTAATCTTTTAATTAAAAAGAGGCATCCAACTTGGAAAAATTGGAAAAGGTAAAATGGTTAATTTTATTTTTAATGGATTGCCTCCTTTGTGGCGTTTCCACTTCTTTGAGGTTTATAAAGCTAAATTTCTGCGTGAGAGCCATTATGTCGAAACATTGAATTTTTCATCAAGTCTTCTTCCTGACAAATCGCTTCTCTGAGGCTCTCAAATGGTTCACAGGCATTGGAGAATCCATTTACCCTCGTGAGGGTCAGAAACATCGCCTGATCTATTGTTTTCTTAGAGATATCTTCATTCAAGCTATCACAAAACATTCGCTGTGCATTTATCTTGGTTTTCACCAGGCTACGCATGGTTTCTTTTCTTGAGGCGCCTATTTTACAAGTTCCAGACATTCTAGTCAAGGGCCGTACTTTTTATTGTTGCTTGCTGCTGTTTCCAAGCTGTACCATTATTGCCGCAGGCCGTACCATCTCTAAAAGGGCCGTACTTTTTATTTAAGGCAAATTGCCTTCTTATCTGGCAGTCTGACTTCACCACTGGAGGCGCATATCTCATTGGCAACTTATTCTTTCATCTGGCACAGGAGAAAGTGGATTTATATTTCAGCCGTACCATTTCATGAAGATTATCAGCTGGCTGCAATATCAGGTTTTCATCAATAAAAGCATTGCTTTTTCATTCATCTGTTATCAGATCTCTTTGTAAATTGCTCCAGTAGATTAATATATTGATTGGCATCATTAGATCTGATATTTTCCATCAATATTGGCATTGTAGTATTTTATTTGAATTTATTAGCAATTTCTTGCAAAATCGCATTATATCATTTATGCACAAAAAACACAAAAAAAACCCTAAAACGTCAAAAACAAGCAAAAATACAGACAGTTCAGAGATCAGTTAGAACAGGGGTTTCTACAGTGGTATCAGAGCTAAATCCTGCCATCCTGAGGGTTTATGTCATGTCCCCTAATTTTCGCAATTTATGATATTATGAATTATAAATGTTGATATACAATAAATAATAATAACTGATCAATACTCATACGTCCTTAACCGATAAAAGGAGATTATTATTGATAAAGATGATATTACTATTATTATTATATTTGATTATATACAGATAAATAAATACATATTACATTTATTATAAATATATATAACATATATCTTATTTTTGGCATTCAAATATATATAATGTATATTGCATATTACATTTATATATATATATATATATTCAACAATATCTATATATATATAAATAAATAATAATATTAATATATTGCTACATTACTACATCAGTTAAATGTGAAATAAAATAACAAGTAACAAATAATCTAAATATAAAATAAAACAAATATAAGATATACAATAATCAATAGCCAACATAAAAAATAAACATAAATAAATTATGAGTTAGCAAAAGTAATCGCTGTTTGGAATCGTCCTTTCAATACAAAAGGCATGAACCTTCTGAAGCTGCATGTCTTCTCCAGCGTATAAGATAAGGTTAAGAAATAAGTGGGGGGGATATATTGGCTGGAATTCAACGCAGGGCATCAAAAAGAGAAATTGTGGGTTTCCTATGATATATTCATTGTTTAAGTTCACTGCCTTTCAAAAGGGGGACAAGGTCTGAAACGCGGACCCCAGCAGCAGCCCAATGTTGTGTTTAGGAATAGAAGGAAGATGCCTGCCTTCCGGTTGATAAAGGAGGTCAGAAAAATAAATATAAAGAATATATTATGAAGAATACCAGTCAGCAATCTGACATAAAGGAATAAACAGAGGCAGGTTTTGGAAGGAGGACGGATTACATTATTAGATGGATACAAAGGTAAGGGACATCTGTTTCAGTGTTTGGTAAGTAGAATATGCTTTAAGACAGTTGAGGACATTTATATAAGGATATAGGAAAGTAAAGGATGTGCCAATTAGTGAGACTAATATGAATACTTAATCTATATAAATATGTGAATAATAGATAAATTTGATAATGAATTATATATATATATATATGTGTGTGTGTGTGTGTGTGAATAATGATATAGGAAAGAGTATATATGCACTACTTAAATTGAAGTAGAATAGATATATATGTATTCATATAGAATTAAGATTTATATGTATTTATAAATTGAGTCAATTAGAAATGATGATATATACTGATTTAGATTATATTTATAAACGGTTGTGCAAATAACAATTATTGAATCTGATAAGCAATCATGATTCTTTAATATAAGAAGGGGAAACAGATTCTTACTTATCTGATTCATACTAATGATATCTTCTAAGTATTAAGGACAGATGGATCGATGGTTAAGGAATCAGGAGGAGCCTCAGCAGGTTAAATCCTAGTAAGGGTAAGTATTGAGAGGTAAGTAACCTCAACTAACTAATAACATGGATGGTTATGTAATCAATCCCAGTTACTATGGATAGCAGGGCACAGTATAATAACTAGTCCATAGATGATAATGCCTTTCGATTGACTCATTCCTAAGATGTAATGATCCAATCATGAACAAGAAATTATGTGCATTTTTATGTCTCTAATATGGGGACATTACAGTTTAGCAATCTTATGCAGCCACAAGAGGTTGGGCCACACAGGTATTATACTCACAGGAGAGCCTTGATTGACAGGCAACAGGGTTTGAACAGGCAGCCGGGAAACATGGCTGACAGAACAGATATTCCTCAAAACCCTAGGGATCAGGACAATGCAGAGGTTCTACACGCTCTCAGAGATTTACGAGCAGGTCAACGATAGTCTAACGATGTGCTACAACAGTTGACAGTGGCATTCCAAAGGTTAGGTACGCCGAGGAGACCGTCACCACATCGTGACGAGGACAGGAGTGATGCAGGATCACGGAGAGCACCTAGGACTGCTTCACGGACGGCAGACAGGCCCACTAGGCCTACTTTTGTGAGACAGAAGGCCGATGAGGCTATGGCAGGTGAGGAGCATGAGGAGTTGTTCACAGATACACTTATGGCAGCGAACGAGGAGTGGGAGTTAGTACCACCAGATGTCGGTAGAGATGCCATTACCTCGGCTGCATCTATTGGCACGTGTATAAACGAAAATGAATTTTAGATTGGACCCAGGATACCGTAATAATGATTCAAGCATGCTACCAACAGACTCATTCTAGCGATGTTCGATGGTAGTGGCAAGGTTACAGCTCAGGCCTGGATCAGTAAGCTAGACACCTTCCTCACATTGCGTCCGATGGCTGAGAGGGATGCTATCAGGTATGTGACATTGCATCTTGAGGGGGCAGCTTACGACTGGTGGCACCACGGGATGGTGACACTCCAGCATGATCGGATCACCTCATATCAGGAGTTTGTTGACAGGTTGGTGGAACGATTTGACAGGAAGGATCCAGAATCCTATTTCAGAGATTTGGCTTAGTTGCGACAGAGTGGCAGTTTGGAGTCTTACATTGGTGACTTCTAGAGATTGTCGGTTATGGTTCCGAATATTTCAGAGAGGCGACTTGTAGTGCTTTTCATGGAGGGACTGACGGAACCATTGAGAGGTTGGATCAAATCCTTTGATCCTCCTTTGTTACAGGAAGCCATGAAGAAGGCGCGTAGCATGGAGTTGGCAGCACCATCCAGCAGATTTAACCCTAGAAACACTTCTTCATTCAGGGACAATAAGGGCTTCAGTAAAAACCGAGAGAAATCAGATTTTAACAGAGAAAAATCAGATTTTAAGAATGATTCAAAGGGCAAATCAGCAGCACCACCTTTGGATCGAGAGGCTCTCAATGATCTACGCAGGAAGAAGCTTTGCTTCTACTGCAAAGGTCCCTATGATGCCAACCATGATTGTCCTTTGCGGCCTAAGGGCAAGGCCAATCGAGTGATGTGGGCTTATTACGAGGAGTCGGAATCTGAGAATTCCGAACAACAGGAGAGTTCTGAGGAGTCAGAGTCAGAGGCTTCAGAGCCTAAGGCAGAGGCAGAGTCAGAGCTTCAGATTCAGGAGGCACGACTATCTAGCATTCAGCAGGAGGGTTCATTTAGACTTCGTGGAGTTTTGGCAGGACAAAGGGTCATTACCCTTCTTGATACAGGAGCCACCCACAATTTTATCGATGCTAGATTTGTGGAGAAGAGTGGACTCATTACCGAGGAGTTCAAAGGCATTAGAGTCAAAGTGGCAGACGGTTACACTCTCAGGTGTGATCGAATGATTAAGGATCTCCCCTTGCGCTTGAACAACTATGAGTTCAAGGCTAATTATTACGTGGTGAACATGGGGGATATCGATTTAGTCTTGGGCATGAAGTGGCTTCATTCCCTTGAGGAAGTCACTCTTCGTCTCAAAGACATGGAGATTCATTTTGATTTCGATGGGAAGACACTTATCCTGAAGGCCATTCGGGACAGCAATGTAAAGACTATTTCCTTTCGTCGGATGGAGAGGCTCATGCGACATGACATGGTAGAGTGGGCTGCCGAGTGCACATTGGCACCTATATAGGAGGGACATTATAAGACAGAGTATCATCCTGACATTCAGCAGTTGAGAGTCAAGCATGAGAAGGTATTCAGTGATATTCCACCAGGGAGACCTCCAGACAGGGGCATTGAGCACATTATAGAGCTTGAGGAGGGCGCTAAGCCTGTCATGATTACTCCTTACAGGAATCCTAAGAGGTTGAAGGATGAGATAGAGAAGACGATCAAGGAGTTGCTTGCTATGGGTCACATTCGACCTAGTAAATCACCATTCGCTTCTTCAGTTGTTTTAGTGAAGAAGGATGGTACCCTACGCATGTGCATAGATTACAGAGTCCTGAATAAGAGGACTATCAAAAACAGGTACCCAATACCTCGTATAGATGAGCTTATTGATGAGCTCCATGGTGCATGCTACTTCACGAAGATAGACTTAAGGTTAGGATATCATCAGATCAGGGTTCGTGAGCAGGACATTGAGAAGACTGCATTCCGTTGTCATTGTGGACACTTCGAGTTTGTGGTGATGCCATTTGGGCTCACCAACGCGCCAGCGACATTTCAATCCACCATGAACAGGGTCTTCCGTTCACTGCTGAGGAGATATGTACTTGTCTTCTTCGATGACATTCTTATTTACAGCAGGACTTGGCAGGAGCATTTGGCTCATCTGGAGATCGTGCTCAGTATTTTAGAGAGGGAGTCCTTGTACGCCAAGGAGTCCAAATGTGATTTGGGGATGACCGAGTTGCTCTACTTAGGTCATATCATCAGTGCAGAGGGAGTGCGGATGGATCCTGAGAAGATCCGCGCTATTATATAGACTCG
This sequence comes from Sequoia sempervirens, assembly GCA_007258455.2. Lineage (NCBI taxonomy): Eukaryota > Viridiplantae > Streptophyta > Pinopsida > Cupressales > Cupressaceae > Sequoia > Sequoia sempervirens. The sequence continues at coordinate 9,146 of VDFB02197520.1, read as the reverse complement.
CCTATCCGCTAACCTTATACCAAGTAGGATTTTTGGTTTGTGTGGGTTTTAATTTAGATTCGTGAATGGTTATTCACGTCATGCAACACCTATGACGGATTTGTTGAAAAAAGGTGCATTCTGTTGGACTCTTGAGGCACAGGAGTGTTTTGTGAGGTTCAAGGAGCTAATGACTACGTGTCTAGTGTTGGCACTACCAGATTTTACGAAGCCTTTTGAGCTTCAGTGCGATGCTTCTGGTGAGGGCATTGGAGCAGTGCTTATGCAGGACAAGCACCCTATTGTGTATGAGAGCCGTAAACTCAGAGGGCCAGAGAGGCTCTACAGTATTTATGATAAGGAGATGCTAGCTATAATGCATGCCTTGGCAAAATTTAGGCAGTATCTTGTGGGCAGTAAGTTCTGCATTAAAACTGACCACAACAGTTTAGGGCATTTCCTGGGGCAGCGAGATCTCAATGATCGTCAGCAAAAGTGGGTGAGTAAATTGCAGGCATATGACTTTGATATCTCTTACATCAAAGGCACCCAGAATGTAGTGGCTGACGCCCTCTCACGCAGGCCTTATCTGAACTCTATGGTTCACATTACTGAGGATTGGAGGCATTTGATTGTGGCAGAATATGCCAAGGATACTTGGGCATCCAGTATCGTTGAGGGATCGATGGTTGACACTAGATATACACTTGTGAATGACTTGATCGTTTACAAGAACATGATTTATTTGATCCCAGGGTCAGAGATGAAGGACATTATCATGCGAGCCTTTCATGATGTACCTACAGCAGGACATCTCGGGTACTTCAAAACGTACAGACAGATTCGGGAGAGATTTACATGGAAAGGACTTAAGGCAGATGTTCTTCAGTATGTGCGTGAGTGCCCTGTTTGTCAGCAGAACAAGCAGGAGAACCCGTATCCGGCAGGATTATTGCAGCCACTTCCGATTCCTGACAGGAAGTGGGAATGCCTGTCGATGGATTTCATTACGAGCTTGCCTAAAGCCCAAGGACGGGATTGCATATATGTAGTTGTGGATTGGCTAACGAAGTATGCCCACTTCTTTCCGATTACCACCACTTACACAGCTACACAGGTAGTAGATGTCTTCTTTCGTGAGGTATTCAAACTACATGGGTTGCCTCGGAGCATAGTGAGCGATAGGGATAGTCAGTTCTTGAGTCACTTCTGGCAGTAGGTGTTCAGACTTTGTGGGACCGAGCTTACACCGAACACCAGTTACCACCAGCAGACCGATGGTCAGACGGAGATAGTGAATAAATGGGTGGAAGGTTACCTCAGGAACTATATTGCAGGGCAGCAAAAGGCGTGGGTCAAGTGGATATATCTGTGCGAGTATTGCTATAATACTACCTTCCACATGACCATTCAGATGTCCCCTTTCATGGCGTTGTACGGTTATGAGGCGCCGAGCTTTCTGGATTTGCTATTGAGTGACAGTAGAGTGCCGAGTGTTGGAGATTTGTTGTAGGAGAGTCAGGACACTACGAGGGCTCTCAAGGAGAATATTGCTAAGGCACAGAATCAGCAGAAGCAGTACGCAGATCAGAAGAGGACAGAGAGGTCTTTTGAGGTGGGTGACATGGTTTATCTTATGCTGCAGCCCTACCGTCAGTCTACTCTTAGGAAGAGCGGCTCCATGTTTAAGCCACTTATATTATGGTCCTTTCAGCATAGTTTGAAAAACCTCGATTCACGCTGACTCAAAGAACCCAAAAATATGACTCCGAACTCTCGACTCAAAGATCGACTGGAAAAAGACTCGCTAGGACTCGCAAAACCGTAGTTTTACAAAAAAAAAGAACGAATTAATGCATTTAGAGAACATAAGAGCCTAATTTGATTATCAAACACTCATAATTCAAATATTACACATGTCATATGATCATCAAACACTCAATAATTGAAATTTAATCATTCATAGTCATCAAATACTCATAGTTTCAATGTATAACATCATAAGATTATAAATGTTTACATATAATCTTGGCTTCTTTCAACCCCAATTCAATTTGTAGACCTCTATTTCACAAACCTGAGTGTTAAAATGAAAGAAAAAGTTAAAAAAACATGGGTTTTTAACTCCTTTTGACTCCCAGCTACACAAGAGAGTTCTAGGTTGGGACTCCCGAGTCCAACCTTAGGACTCTTTTTAACCCCTTTGGACTCCCAACCACACAGGAGAGTCCTGAGTTGGGACTCCCGAGTCTGACCTCAGGACTCTCTGAGCCCTGAGGTTGGACTCCCGAGTCCCGACCCAAGACTCTCTTGGACTCGACTCCCGAGTCCGTGGCGAGTCGACTCTGGCCTATGGACTTCGAAGTCTGCTGGGCGTAGTCCGCTGGCGAAGCCCTGGGCTGAAGCCCGTGTAAACCAGGCTTTCAGGATCCTGAGGCGGGTTGGAGAGGTGGCTTACGAGCTAGAGCTTCCGGCAGAGAGCAAGGTCCACAATGTTTTTCACGTGTCACGTCTCAAGAAGGCGTTGGGACACCATGTGGTACCCTCTGCAGTTTTACCTCCCTTAGATGATTAGGGAAAGTTGATTCTAATACCTGAGTCTATCCTGGAGTACAAAGAGAGACAGTTGCGCAGGAGGACTATCGTGAATATTTGGTGAAATGGATAGATTTTTCCTGCTGGAGGATGCTACATGGGAGATCGGTATAAGCCTCCCAAAGATCTGTGAGTTGAGATTGCCGAGGACAAAGCAATTTCGTGAGAGGCGGACTGGCCATGTCCCTTCTAGTTGACATCTCTCAGAGCTTATGATTAGCCTATTATGCGACCCTCGTAGGCTGATAGGATGGATAGAGGGTCTTGATGGAGCTTGGCTTCTTCGGTTGTCAGAGTTTTACCAGTTGGCTTTCGTTTGGGCTCATTCGGACAACATTTGCCTGAATTGCTATTTTTAGCAGTATTTGGCACTCAGCGGAGCACCCCTGCTATTTTTAGCAGTATGGTTTGGTCATGAGCAGAATCGATCACTTCTTCACCAGCTTCAGACGGTTCGTGAAACGGACATAATTTGAGGGAGATATTAATATTTAATTGATTAATTAAATATTAATTATTCGGAGCTTATATTATAAAGTTATAATATTTTAAATATTATAACTTAAGTGAATATTAAAGGGGTCGACCATCATTGAAAAGGGGACCGTTTTTAATTAATCTTTTAATTAAAAAGAGGCGTCCAACTTTGGAAAAATTAAAAGGTGAAAATACAATTTTATTTTAATGATTGCCTTTTTGGGGAAAAGTCGACTTCTTGAGGTTATAAAGAATTTTCATGGAAAAGAGAGCCATTATGTTGAATATTGAATTTTCGATCAAGTCTTCTTCCGGAGAACGAAGCCTAGGGTTTCAGTTGTCTACAGGCATTGGAGAACGAGCCATCTTCAGAGGCTGTGAAATATCAGCTGATCTATTGCTTTCAGAGAGATATCTTCATTCAGAAGCTATCACAGAACGTTCACAGAGTATTTATCTTCAGGGTTTTCAGTCTGTGCTTTGGCCAGAAGGGTTTCTTTTCTTGAGGCGCCTATTTTACAAGTTCCAGACATTCTAGTCAAGGGCCGTACTTTTTATTGTTGCTTGCTGCTGTTTCCAAGCCGTACCATTATTGCTGCAGGCCGTACCATCTCTAAAAGGGCCGTACTTTTTATTTAAGGCAAATTGCCTTCTTATCTGGCAGTCTGACTTCACCACTGGAGGCGCATATCTCATTGGCAACTTATTCTTTCATCTGGCACAGGAGAAAGTGGATTTATATTTCAGCCGTACCATTTCATGAAGATTATCAGCTGGCTGCAATATCAGGTTTTCATCAATAAAAGCATTGCTTTTTCATTCATCTGTTATTAGATCTCTTTGTAAATCACTCCAGTAGATTAATATATTGATTGGCATCATTAGATCTGATATTTTCCATCAATATTGGCATTGTAGTATTTTATTTGAATTTAGTAGCAATTTCTTGCAAAATCGCATTATATCATTTATGCACAAAAAACACAAAAAAAACCTAAAACGTCAAAAACAAGCAAAAATACAGACAGTTCAGAGATCAGTTAGAACAGGGGTTTCTACAGCATTCCCGTTCTTCTCTCTGGTTGCGAACTCAATGAACCTGCCAAGTACAACCTCAACCTCCTGAACTGAAATGGGTGGAATGCAATCAAGTTGGAACTCTAACACTGTAACTGACTTTTCATGCCTTGCACAAGATTTTCTCCAAGCAACTAAGGAATCTTGCGTGCTCTGGATCAAGGTGGAGAAAGTAGAAGTGTTCTCAAAGTCATCTTGTACGAAGGTCTTTACCTCTGAAAAGAAAGGCACCAGCCTACCCCTCAAATTATCAACATTCACCTCATCTGGATTCAATCGCCTAGCAAATATGGCCTCGAAAGTATTTTGGACTCCATCAATGATATTGGCCATAGCCTTCCGCACTCTAGTTGAATCCGCCTGTGCTGCATCGAAGAAACCACGTCCCGTGATTGCTGAATAATACCATCTAGAAAATTCGTACCTGTTATTCTCCTAAATGACTCCTCCGTCAATCAGCAATCGCAAAGGAACATGTCTCAATGCCTCAAGACGCTGAATTACTTTGCTCTGATAAACGGAAGCATCTCCCCAGGTCTGATCAACTGCCTCCATTCGTTGCAAAATACTGGAAGCCTGCTGAAAAGCAAGAGCAAGGTCCTCCATAAACTTCTCTGTCTCAACACGAACTCCCGTGACCCACTTGTCTGCCTCCTGTGCCGTCTTCCCTAACTCCAACAAGCCACTGATTGACTCTCTAGGTATATCTGCTGGAAGTTCTATCGCTGGAATCTCCTGCCCACAAGGACGAGACAACTACTGCACATATCCTATCAAGGCCTTATGCTCTCTTTTCAACTTCTTGTACTTTCCTTCCTTTTTAAACAATCTATCCTTGAGGGCGTGATAGGAGTTATCACACTCCTCTACAATCTGTGCACCTGTGAGGCGTCCTAACTCCAAAGTTGTGACCACGTAATTTTCTGGCACTGCTTCATCTCGGTCACAATCAACCTGTGGCACAGCCATGTGAAGGGTGCGAGAGCCATCCTCTTCAGTTGATATCTTTGAAAACTTTCGTGCTTTCTTCTGAGGAGGAGGTGCGCTGATCCTGTTCAAGAACTCTTCCATTTCAACTGCTGGATCAATCTCCTCGCTGGGGCTTCTTCTCATCCTATCTCTGAGCCAGTCAGGTACTATATACTGTATATCAAATGGCTGCTGTTCTTGTGCCTCTACTTCTCGAACCTGTTCAACTTCTACATCATTCTGGTGAGGCTCATCATCCTCAAGTGGCTGAGTATCTCCTAAAACTATATCATCATCATCGTCCAAAGCCGTCTCTAACTCCTGCTGAAACTGAGGGTCAGTAGTAGCCCCCTCATCATCTTGCTGATCAACTCTACTAGGTGCATTGACACTCTGGCCAACTGACTCTCTCTGCGGTGGCTGATTATTTTCTTGTACCACTTGCACCTAGTTCAATGCATTCCTTTGATCAGCAAACAAAGAAACCTCCTGTATACTTGGAGAACGTGTCTCCAATGGCGTGGGTGATTCAACTGCAATTCTTGGAGGTTCTGGCTGAACGGGCTCCTGCCGAACTGGCTCTTTCCTTCTAGATTCTGGACCTCGTGTGATTTGTTTCTTCCTGCCGGTGGTGGGTGTTCTGTGATCTCCCATCAAATTGTAAGTCAAAGCAATCAACCTACTCTTCAATCTGCTCACCCGCCTGTCAACCCATGCTCTGGTAAATGTCAAAACTGGAATGGAGAGTGTGTCCAAGTCAGCAACCTCTGGTTCTGACCAATCCGGGAGTGGCAGTAGAGTATCTCTTACTGCTGCATAATCTGGATGGACAACGTCCAAGTCCTCATTCACCTGGTCTGGAACCGGAACAACTTCACACTCCCTGATCATGTTAATTGGCAACCGAGAGAACATTCTTTTCCTGACTTCAGCGTCGTCTGATGCATCAGCCCAATAATCCTCAATATTTGCCTTGTGTTTAAACTCTTATGACAGTACCCATTTGATGTTGTTATGCGGGTCATAGTGCTATCGGCTGGTGTGATATGAAAAGTGATAGAATTGAAGCTCGCTCTCGGCTTCTCTGGCTGCCTGTAATGAAGGACACACTTCATCCGAATTGCCCATGACAATCGGGAAGTCAACACCTCCCTTCTTCTTTTTCTTCTGAATTTTATCGTAGGCAACCAATTGTCTAGATATCTCTAACATTAATATTCTGTTGGTTGGGTACTTAGGTAGTCTATATGGATACGATGAAAATCCTTGCAGCCTTATGTAAGAAAACTTCGGAAATTGTATAAACCAGCACCCATACCTCTTAATCAATTCTTGGGCTTCTCTCGAGATCCTGTGATGCATCCGCTCCTGAAGCAATCTTGCGATGTGCATGGTTGTCATGTCCCCTTCTCAGTGACATCTCTCGGAGCACAGGATTAGCCTATCATACGACCCTCGTAGGCTGATAGACTGGATAGAGGGTCACGTTGGAGTTGGCTCAGCTTCAGATTGTCAGTTCTTGATCAGTTGGCTTTTGTTCGGGCTCATTCGGTCACTTCTTGTAGAAGTTGCTATTTTTAGCAGTTGTTGGCAGTCAGCGTGGGACCCCTGCTATTTTTAGCAGTATGGATTTGTCAATGTTCAGAATCACTTCAGTGTTCGTCAGCTTCAGACGGATCAGGCATCGGATGAATAATGAGAGAGGTATTAATATTTAATTGTATTAATTAAATATTAATTAATTGGAGATTATAATATAAAGTTATAATATTTAATTATAACTTAAGTGATTTTGATTGAGGGGGTCGCCATCATCAGAGGGGCCAATTTGGCAATTAAATTTATAATAAATATTTGGCTGGAGACTATTGAAAGTAATTAAATAAAAAGTGCGAATATTTTAATGATTCCCTATTTTGGTGGAAATCGCACTTTTGAGGGTATAAGCCATTTTGCCTTGGATTTCGAGCCATTATGTGATTATTGATATTGAAATTGGTCAAGTTTTGTCTGAGCACAGAAACTTAGGGTTTCAGTCTCGAATTCATTGGGGAATGAGCCATCTCCATTGAAAGCAGTTCAGAGGGTGTGAAATAACATCTGATTTATTGCCAGCACAAAGGTTTCTTCATCCAGAGGAAATCATTGAACTTCATAGAACATTCAGCATCAGAGATTTTGTCAGGGTTTTCATTCAGAAGGTAGTAGTTCATCAAGGCGCATCATACTTAAGGGTTTGGCACTGATTTCAAGAATCCGTACCTTTGTACTTGCTGTTTCTGACATAGCCGTACCTGTACCAGGCCGTACTTTCATCCCAGAGAGGCGTATCATCTTTAGCAAGCAAATCGCCTACCTTAATCACAGTCTGCCATCACCATTTTGGGCGCATCCCTTCTTGACATCATTAGAGATCATCAGACAGGAGGAGGAACAAGTATTTATTGCAGCCGTACTATACTGCAGCCAATCAGGTTTTCAATAAATATCATTGCTTTTCTCATTGCATGTACTTGGATCGTAATTGTAATCATTCCAGAAGATTGAATAATAGTCAGGCATCAGTATTTGTTATAGATTCTGTAGTTTCCAGAGATATATTATTTTATTTGAATTTATTATCATTTTCAAGCAAAATCGCAATTTCTTTGTTTTATGCAAAAAACCACAAAAACAATCAAAAAACCAAAACTTTCAAAAAATCAAAAGGTCGGATCTACGGAAAGCGGAAACTAAGGGTTTCTACGGTGGTATCGAGTAAATCTTGCCATCCTAAAGTTTAGCGGTCTTATACGACTAAAACGATTGGCTCTCTGGTATTACACCTTGATTATTTCGATTGACGAACCTTGAAGTTTGAAGCGGCGGCCGAAACGCTAGGCAGCGGGAATGACAAAGCGGATAGAGCGGATGTTTCGAGGCAGAGATTCCTCAAAACCCCAGAGATCAGGATGATGCTGAGGTTTTGCTTGCACTCAGAGACTTACGTGCAGGTCAACGGCAGTCAAATGATGTATTGCAGCAGTTGACAGTGGCACTTCAAAGATTGAGCACTCCGAGGAGACCGTCACCATATCGTGACGATGAGAGAAGTGAAGCAGGGTCTCGCAGGGCACCCAGGACAGCCTCACGGACAGCAGATAGGCCTACCAGGCCAACTTTTGTGAGACAGGAGGCCGATGAGGTTAGCACAGGTGAGGAACAGGAGGAGATGTTCGCTGATACACTTATGGCAGCGAACGAGGAGTGGGAGTTGATACCTCCTGAGGTCAGAGAGAGGATCTCTTTTGACCGTTTTGTCACTCAGAGGCGAGAGCACCACAGAGGTCGACAGGATTGGAGACCTAGATACCAGAACAATGACCTAAAACATGCAACCAACAGGCTTAATCTGGCGATTTTCGATGGTAGTGGTAAGGTGACAGCCCAGGCTTGGATTCGTAAGCTAGATACATTCCTCACACTACGTCCGATGGCTGAGAGAGATGCTATCCGTTATGCGACACTGCACCTTGAGGGAGTAGCTTACGATTGGTGGCACCACGGTATGGTTACATTACAGCATGACAGGATCACATCATACCAGGAGTTCGTGGACAGGTTGGTTGAGCGTTTTGACAGGAAGGATCCAGAATCCTACTTCAGAGACTTAGCTCAGTTGAGACAGAGTGGCAGTTTGGAGTCCTACATTGGTGACTTTCAGAAGTTATCAGTCATGGTTCCGAACATTTATGAGAGGAGATTGGTAGTACTCTTCATGGAGGGTTTGACAGAGCCACTGAGAGGCTGGATCAAAGCCTTTGATCCTCCGTCATTACAGGAGGCGATGAAGAAAGCACGAAGCATGGAGTTAGCAGCACCGTCTAATAGATTTAACTCCAGAGGTTCTTCATCTTTCAGGGACAACAAAGGCTTTAACAAAAATAGGGACAAATCTGATTTTAACAAAGAAAAATCAGACTTTAAGAACGATTCAAAAGGTAAATCAGCAGCTCCACCTTTGGATGGAAACATATTGATCTCTGGGAAGAGCTTGGCTTCTCACGCAA